>JRZD01020085.1:2307-21098 GCA_000826945.1 Eimeria nieschulzi
GCAACAGCAGCAGCAGCAGCAGATCCTCTCGGCTTGGCAGCCAACGTAGCACCAGAAGCAGCAGAGGGAGGAAGAAGGCAAAAAGGCCAAGGCGGACAGAATTGTCACTCCAAGAGATGAATATCCGCTAAAAAAAAGCAAAAAGTCACAAATTCGAGCCCACGCACCTCAGCCTGTGCTACGTCTTCAGCAAGCAGCTCCTCGGGGGGCCCCAGGCGGTGCTTGGCGAGAGCCCCAGGCCCCTCGTGGTCGGCGATTAGCAGCTGTATGTACAGCAGCATCCAGTGCTGCTGCTGCTGCAGCTGCTGCAGAGCGTTTAGCTGTGCGGTGACTTGCTGCAGATCTCCTCCGGCTGAGGCTGCTGCTGCTGCTGCTGCTGCTGCGTCCCTCGTCTGCTGCAGCTGCTGCTGCAGCTCCTGCTGCCGCGCAGCACTCGCTGCCAGCGCCTTCGCAGGGCTTGCCCAAGCCAAGGTGGCTAGACACTTCAGAAACTCGTGCAGCTGCGAGCCCTCCCTCATAACGAACAAAACTTTTCTGATTGCATCTGCAACGCCTTCTGCCTCGTCGTCTCTCTGCCCGCATGCGTTGAGACCCCTGAGGCGCAACAGAAACCACACGTTCTCCTGTCGTACAAGAGCTTTAGGGTTTAGGGTTTAGGGTTTAGGGTTTAGGGTTTAGGGTTTAGGCTTGCTTGGTTATGAAGGTTTCGACGAGGAAACTGCACGAGTCGCAGAAGGGCTGCCACCAAATTCTCCCCGCGCGACTCTCTCGGCGTTTCGCTGCGGCTAAATTTTCGTCTGCATGCAGCAAACGGGAAACCCAAAAACTCCAGGCCCGGACGAGCAGCGCCAGGGCCTCCGTCCCCTCAGCCGCTGCTCCTGAGCTTCCTGCTGCAACCTCTAGCAAGCCAATACTCAGTCTGATCACAGGAAACACAAATTTGCGGCTGCTGTTTCGGTTCAGTGCTGCCGCTGCTGCCAGCGCCGTGGCAGCCATGCTGCTGCGCGTCTTTCTGGCGTAAAGCCAAAGAGAGAAGCGGAGAAATTCGCTCTGCAGAGACAAGCGACGGCTGCAGCTGCTGCTGCTGCAGCAGCAGCCGACACTTGCTGCTCTACCCACCTGGCGAAGACAGGCGCTGCACGGGCTCCCCAGCAGTCTAAGAGAATTTCAGGAATTGCCTCCGTGCAATCTGAAGAAAAACCACAAGCCAAAAACCTCCTTTTATCTGTTGTCTCTCTCTCTCGCTCTCTCTCTCTGTCTCTTTCTTTTACTCTCTACTTCTGCTGCATGGAGACGCAGAGAGAGACGCCAGCGGCTCTGCGGCAAAAAGAAAAGGGCCAATTAAAAAGCGTGTGCGCCCTAACCGGCGAGATTCGCGAGGGCGCCGCAGAGGCTCTGAATCTCCTCGAGTTCGTCTGTCTCTGCACTGCCCAGCAGCGGCTGCTGGGGGCCCCCAGGGCCCCCTGGGGGCCCCAGGGCCGCTAGCCGCTCATAAAATGGGCACGCTTCAATGAGGTCGAGCAGGACCTGCATGAGGGGTACGTACACCCGCGATGTAATTTTCTCCTTCTGCGCTTTTCCTAAACGAGAGGCAAAAGGCCTTTGAGAGATCTGCTGCTGCCTGATGCTGCTACTGCCCTCTCCCTCTGCTGCTAGCAGAGCTTCAGCCATTCCCGTCGGACTGAACTTCGCGATGCGCTGCAGAACGTATCGCGCCGTAATAAACAGCTCAGGCTCTTCCTTTTGCGCCGTCCGTAGCAGCTTGTAGAGACGCAGCACAAGGGCAAACAAACCCTCTTGCTGCGGCTGCTGCTGCTGAGCCCCAGCAACAGCAGCAGCAGCAGCAGGGAAAAAGACCGGAAACCACTCTGCTGAGGGAGAGAAAAAAAGCTCCTCGGCGCTCGGCAGGCTCAGCAAGGCGCGCCCGAAATTCCAAGAGCACAAAACGTTCAACACGGACAGAATGGCCGCTGTACATACACCCCAGCACAAGCACACAAATCTATCATAAGCTGAGTGAGAAGCTGCCTCTTGCAGCAGCGGCAGCAGGCGCTGCTGCTGCTGCTGCTGCTGCTGCTGCTGCTGCTGTTGCGTTAAGCACAGGAGGCGCATCCTCAGCAGCAGCAGGAGAAATGGCAGCAGCAGCAGCAGCAGCCTGACCGATCTCAGGAAAGCATGCAAGCTGGGGCTGCTGGGTGTCTAGGAGGTACTGCAGGCGCTGCAGCACAAACTGGACGAGGGGCAGCAGCAGCTGCAGCTGGAAGGAGCGGCTGCAGTCGACGTGCTGCTGCAGCGTGAGGTGTATGCCCTGTTGGTGCTGCAGCTGCACCTCTTGCGCTGTCTCTGTCAGCAGCACAAGCCAAAACAATGGGATCGGCTCCGTAGGGCCGTTGGCAACCACCTGCAGCAGCAGCAGCAGCAGCAGCAATAGGCGCAGCAACTCCTTCAATGAGCTCACAGACACAAAATAGGCATGCCGAACTAGGGGCTAGAGAGGCATCTGCGATGATGCCTTCAGTACCTCCTTGAGGACTTCCTTCATAACGGGCATGAAGGCGGGAGAATCCGTGGCCAGCCCTTTCTTTGCCAAGCAGCAAAACAAATGAGACAGCTGCCTCTCCCCACTCCCTGCAGCAGCAGCATGCAGCAGCAGCATGCAGCAGCAGCATGCAGCAGCAGCATGCAGCAGCAGCAGCTATAAGCCCCAATGCGCTGCCTATAGAAACCACCATTTCCTTACCTTTTAGTCCCGCTGCTGCGCGTTGCTGCAGCAGCAGCACAACGCGTGCCATGAGTTGCTGCATGCGGAGGACGTATTGCCCCAGTGAATTCGTCGAGGCTGCAACAGCCTGCCCTGCAACGGCAGCTGCTTCCCCCCCTGGGACAGCAGCCAACCGTTTTTTTGCTGCTGCAGCTGCAGCGATTTGTGTGTTCCAATGCCACAGAGCTGCAGCAGGGAAACAAAATTCTTTACAAGCCACGTCTGCAGAAGACGAAATAAAAGAGAATATACAGAGGCAAAGAGGCTTAGTATCAGGCACTCACATGTACTGCGGAGGAGGACGGCAGCCACGCTGACAGCCGCTGGGTCGGCGCTGGTGTTAATTATCGCGAAGCAAAAATCGCCGCAGTCTTCTCTCTCTTGCAGCTTCTGAAGCAGCTGCTCAGCCTGCTGCCGATTGCTGCTGTCGCTGCTCTGCAGGGCTGTCACCACCGCCTCGAACTCTGCCACTGTTGGCAAAGCGGGAAGCGGAGAAGCCTCCATGGTAAGTAGGAAGGAAATGAACTTGGGTAGAGAGTCATACAGAGAGAAACTAGAATGAAAATTAAAAAGAAGAGAATTGCGCTAGGAACGAGGCAGTGTGTGTAAAGGGTTCGAAAACAATTGCACCGGCGGCAGGAAGTAAAAGTGAACAGTGCGCTTAGGCGCAAACGGCAGATTTGAATCTGAGGTGTACGGACAGCTGAAATCCGTTCATGGCCAAATGAACAGCCGCGATACGCGGCGATCCCTCGCATGAGCCAGCAGGATAACAGATGAGTTTGTTGTTTATTTTCTAACTATTTAAAGCTAAAACCTTTTTAATGATGATGAAAGAGAGAAATCAACCGTTTTATCCATCGCATTTACACCAAGCTTCTGCTGTATGCTCTCCCTGCTAGTAGCGAGCAGGTCTGTGGGGGTTCCTGTGTAGAGCATCTGCATGCATTGTTCTTTTCAATATATTAACATTATTAAATTAATAAATAAACTCTATTTATATGAATAGCCGCAAAAAAAGAGGAAAGTGAACATGAGAAGACGCCGATTTGACTTTCGCAGTGTGCACGGCTAGACGTGACACTTCAATCTCGTGTAAACGCTGCCAACAACGTTTTTCTTAGTTTTGCATGCGTCGCAAACCGCACCATAACAGCCCCAAATTTGCATGGTTGCCTCTGAGGCCCGAGCAGCTACGAACATCCAAGAAATACATATAATTTCCAGCGAGTCCGCCAGAGGCTGAGTGGAAGCCAATCCATTCAGTTCCTTTGCATGCAGCTCTGCTGTTCTATCTCTTCTCCTTAGGCCTGCCAATGAGACAGCGGCTGGGCCTCAGGGAAGCTTGCTGTTTTAGAAAAGCCGAAGAAGGCAGCAACAGGTCGGAGCTCTTTAGGCGTGAGTCTGCAGTTTCTGCTTATGGCGGGGGTTCAGCTGATGCGGCTGAACTATTTAAAATATGAGGAGAGGGAATTATATAGGTTAGGTTTGCTGCCTTCTGTCCTCTCTGCTGTACGTACACCCCGTTTGCTTCCTATCGGCCACTCGCTAGTTTTCAACTCCCTTGGGAAAGAAGAAAGTGGCGAGTGCTGAGCCCCTCACCACTTTGAAAATGCGGGCCACGCACTCGCAGCGGAGCTTTTTCCAGAGGCGTCGGGTGTACAGACAGCTTGTGTTGTTTGTTGCTTCGCATTTAGTTCCCTTGAATGGCAACAAAACCTTCAACCCATCCGAATCCTCATTCAATAAAAGATGCTTTTTAATGTTTTAATTGGAAAGAAAAAGCCTTTTGGTGATGCCAGCACATTTTTGAATCCGTGGTGACCATTAATAATGGTCCGATCAACTAAAAATAATTCATTCCGTTATTTGCACGCCCAATAAACGAGAAAGAGCCAAAAGAAAAAAGGTTCCGCTCCCTTCATCTCTACGAATGTCTCAGCTGTTGTCTTCCTCCTCAATTTGCAGCGGCACTCGTGGCCTCTGAGGGAGGCTGAGATAGGCGCGCCTTGCTCTGTAAAATATCTCCGTTAGGCGGTTGTTTTGTGCGTCTACCTGAGGCAAAGAGCCAAAGAAATGAAAGAGAAGATTTGCCAGCATGGCCTCTTTAAAAAACCACAAAGTTGAAAAGTGCAGCTGAAGACATTTTCAAAAATAGTTCGAGTTGTCTTTTTCACTCGGCAGGTCTCGTGGGGTGTCTAGACACTGCAAGTTGCTGCAGAGACAGACAACCCACTCTCCTTGGCTGTTTGCAATAGCTTTTGTTTGCGTTCGTTCTCACCTGCGCCTGCGCTGCACTGTGTGGGTTTTTAGCCGCGAGTTGGTTGTAGTACTTCGTTAGCCGTTCTTCGTTTTGTTCGAAGGCCTTGAGAAAGAAGACTGTCAGGAAACATCCAATGCCAAGTGCCGCCCAGGAGATAGCGCGCGTTTGGGCTCTTGTGCGATTCGGGAAAAACCGGTAATTCGGCCGAGATGCGTCCTGGTGTCTGTACCGATCAAATGCCATTTCAAGCGGCGCTCAGGCAAACAGAAACAGAGATGAGGAACACACGAAAAGAAAGCCAATTGCTAACAACAAGAATAATAAACACAAAAAGCAGGCAATAAAACAGCAATGAAACGGTTCATCCCTCCCCGTACATACACCAGAAACTGCAAAGCGCCAGAGCCAAAAACCCCACAGCCGCCTGGCCAGCCTCCGCAAAAATAACACAGATAAAACAAATAACGAGTTTTCTCCTTCTCTCCTCTTCTGCTACTTTGTTGCTGCACTTGGCAGAGCTAAAAGGAAACAGCCGCAATTCACATCCCCCACCCCAACTGCATCCGTACAGACAGCGCGTTAAGGAAGCATTGGCAACCTTCAGGCTGCAGGGTGTACGTACAGCTAAATTCTCTCGGTCTTGAGGAGGCAGGGAGGAGTTGGTAATGCCAATTAAACACAATAAATCAATCAAATGATTAAAAACACCGAAAGAGTTTTGGAAGTTTCAAGGAAAGCATCGAAATCCGAGGGAAGAAGCACAGTGGCCAATAATGAATGAGCTAAGGTAGGTCTTGGAAGGAGGGCATCTGTCTGTACAGCAGAAAAAAATAAAGAGGAAAAAATAAACATCTAGAAAATTTTCCAAGGCAATTGTTATTTTGAACGAAGAATATAAAAACCCTTTGGCTGGTTGCATGCGCTGCTCATGTGTATCTGTCAACACACTTCAGAAATCGCAATTAAATACAATTTCTCCGTTTTCCTAACGTCTGTATCTTTTTAAATATTTTGTTTTAGCAAACCTTTTGTTTTTCGTTCTCATGACGAATTTTCTTTCAGAGCTGTTTAGCCAAGGTGACTCTATTCGCTGATAAGCCTTCTCCTCAGAAATCCGTACACTCTTGTGTGTGAATTAGTTTTGTATCTCAGTTTTTTAATGGCCGGTTTTGATGGTCTATTTGGGTTGCACCAGGTGCGGATAGAAGCCGAACCAGAAATTCGGATTTGCATCATTTATTATTGAAGAACTAGAAAATATTTTTAACGTGTTGAAAAGCAAGAACCTCCCGCTCAAAAGTTGCTTTAGAAATTCCATTCTGGCGTTCCCTTCTGAGGCCTTCGGATGCTTACGGCAAACCGAACTTCTCAAGAATGGCCAACTCATTAGTTTGCTTGTTGCAGGAGAAGAAATCACGAAATTCTTAAATAGGACGCGCCAATTGTTCTTTACTTTTCTTTCTGAATTGCCTTTTTTCTGAGGGTTTGCCAGAGAATGATGAAATAAGTGAAAAGATAAAAGATTGGTGGTTATTGGGGTGTCTCTTGAGCTCAGCGTACACCCTAGCTACGGCATCACTGGAAGAAGCTACAGATAAAGCAGGTGTCTAGACAGCTTAGCTGGCCCTTCCTCTTTTTTCATCTGTTTACTGCTTTGCCATTACAATAAACGAGACAACGAGGAGCATCCTGGGTGGTAACACAGAGACATCGTTCTGGTTCTGCCAGTGCCTCCTGCAGCCGGGCTGTTGCTTAGCTATGGAAACGTTAGCAGCCAACCCGTTTAAATCTATCAAAGTGGTGGCTCTCATGCATAAGCAGACAATCTTTTCCACGACCTTCAAATCATCTGTGCGTACACCGGCGCATCAAAGGTGCAGTAAATTACCAGAGGGGAACGAAGGCGTCAAGTTTGCGCCTGCAGAGTCTCCGTCTGTCGCACCCATAAGAAGAGTTCATAGAAAAACGTTCTGAGGAGCATACGATAATATTTAAGCTGAAATGCGTCTGTCCCTACTTATCATGCTGATAAGCGAAATAAACACTTCAAGGAGATGTTTTTTCATCATTTAATTCCTGGTTTTTAGCGTTTATAAAATACAGAAATAAAACAGACAGGTAAAAGACATGTGGTAGTGCGTCACATAGCCACGTGCAGCTGCATCATTCCGGAGACTCAAAGTTTGCTTTAGCAACAGCCCAATCTTTCAGCCACAAATTGTCTGCATGGCCTCGACATCAGTGGCAGTCTGCATGAATTCCTTGCAGTGCCTGAGACACATTTTTTTGTGGTTTTTGACGTTGCACAAGCAAGTTTTGAGTGTATGTTCTGGTTTATTTTCATATGAAAAAGAGACTCACTAAGTATTTGTTTTATCTACTCTCTTTTCTCTTGTTTCTTATGGGCAGATTCGATGCAATTCCTTGGAGGCGACAAGGTAAGCCACTTCCTTAGCAACATGCGGAGAGGTGTCTGTACACCCCAATTTGAGACCTCCGCTTTCCTCAAACTCTCCACAGCAAACACATCCCAGCCAATGAATGAATGCAGGGCTTTTTTCCCCCGTTGCCGCCAATTAGGTCGAAGTGACCAATGGCCCTTTTATCTTCCCATGGCTCAAATATCATTTCCCGAAGACATGCGACTGATGCTTCAATTCCCAAGAAAAGTGCAAACAGCGAAACGAGGGAAACTACCTGATTTGTTAGAGAGCTTTTTGTCGAATGCTTGCCATGCCGTTTAGGGCTCAAGGGCTGCCAAGGAGTTCCAGGAAAAACTCCATTTCCTCTGAGGAACCAAAAGGCCAGTAGGTAACGTCTGCGGGGCCCGCTAGCCCAAGGGGGGCCCTTTAGCTCCTGGGTGGGCTCCTAGCTCATCGGGGGGCCCTTTAGCTCAGGGGAAACAAGGCCTCCCTTGCATCGAGCTGCCTCCATGCACGAACCACTGAGAACCACGGCTCTATTGCCAAAAACAATAAATATTAGTAATTATTTTTATAGTTTTTGTTTCTTCGATATGAAGGGAAAACGCAATCGACTGTCAAAGGGGAACTGCGCCTTCTGCACTTAGGGGAGCGGAGAGAAAAAGAAAGTCTCATATTTTTGAATTGTTTTTAAGAAGAGAAATTACTTGCATTGCGCTGCCCAATCCCGATATCAAGAGATTTATTTCCTGTGCAAACATTTCCTCTTTCAAAATCCTGAAAACAGCGGTAAAGGCCTTCTTGGATTAAAGCAAATGGGGTTGGGAGTATGTACAGCTCAAGGCTTGTTGACAAAGCAAACTACACTTTAAAGCAAGCAGAGCTTTTTATTTTGCTTCTCTCGCTATTTCATAATCAAGCAAATGGCTGAGATGAGCGAGGTGTACCTGTAGATGTTTTTGGTGGCTCCCTTTGGCGCTGCTTTTGCCGCAAGTGCTTGCGCACGTACCAACACCTCTTCTGTGCAAAAAGACAGCTTTTAATTTTCGCTGTCCCCCCTCCCTCAGCCCCCCTCTTGTGCTGTCCTGTCTATCAGCCAGCAAAGCGAATTAAGCTAAGATCAACGATTCTGTTTCTTAGTGTTACTTTCAATGGCAAGGGAATAAGCAAATTAAAAAAATTCACCTGGCTCGCAGCTAAGATCAACGATTCTGTTTCTTAGGCTTTCTTCGCCTCCCCAGCGCTTTGCCCCAAGAATCGTGGGGACCCACAAGCTGCGGTCCAATTTGCTTTTAACGATGGCACACATTCCTGTTATTGAAAACAGAGATATTTGTTTTGTGTTTTTATTGACTGAAAAGAGGGTAATAGCTTGTATCTCGTCAAAATACACTTATTTATTTTATTTTATACTCGAATCTTCCGATAGAAGAAGAGGGAGGAAAGACACCTGGAGTCAGTGGGAGCCCAATGTCAACTTCGTTGATGCACAGAAAACCTCGTTGGCGATTCATAACCCGAAAGTCGCATGCGAGGGCCACCATTGCCCCCCCTGCAAACTAAACCATTTTCAGAGCAAAACAAAACCAGTAAAAGCTCAACAGATAAAGACCCGTTTAAGGGTATTCAAGGCTTGGCTTTCCACGGCGCACTTACCGCGTGGCCGTTGATGGCCGCAACGAGAGGAGCAGGAAAAGAGAGAAGGCGGCAGAGGACTAACGACACGCATCAGACGAATGGTGCCGCTTCTCAGCATCAGAAACGCAATAATATGTTGTTAATAAAAACCTATTTCAGTGCTTTTTGGCTTTTTAATTGGCTAGTGGGAAAGGCAAACTTCTCACGACGGTGAAAAGATATGAGGAGCTCTTTCGGCTGGGCCATGAGAATATCAATGCTTAATCCGTTGCTGAAAAACTTTCCTTCCCCCGCCACCACGCAAGCCGTTGGTCCCTCTGATTTTTCTGAAAATCAGGAAACAAGAACAGCCTCAGCCCATTGGAATTATTTGAAGATACGTGAGTTTTTATATAAAACGGCATTTCTCAAGGAAACCGAAAACAGACAAGTATTAAGGTGCATATGCAAAAGGCATATTGTACATACACTCTAACCGCAGTCTTACTTTTGTCTCATCAAACTGAATTCACGTAAAATGCCTCTAACTTATCAGCATCATTTCATCTTAGTTCTGGTGGGATGAAGAAGATACGTTTTGAATGGTCGCGCTTGCTGAAAACTCGTCATGAATCTCACCGATTATGTCAAGGCTTTCATGAAAAGTTTGAATATATTCGAAGTCTATTCTGTTTTCATTGTTCCCGAGATGAATTGTGTAAACCCCATCTTTTGTGGGGCCTTCAAGATGTGGGAAGGTCATGCTGAGCCTGTAGAAACAGGAAAAAAATATTCGTCACTGTTTCGCTTCTGGTTTTTAACGCAATAAAATAAACACGTTTATTTTTCAACTGAACAAACACAGTTTTCAATAATGGTGAGGTGGCGGCCGTAGTCCATTGGCAGTGGCTGGGTGACTTGTATGTACACCCGACACAAAACGGCAACGGTTCACGGATTGTTTTGGAAATCCGTTTTAAAAACTGTGTTTACTGCATTATGTGGCAGAAGTCTTTATGATGCTTGCTGTTTGCCCTATTTCAGTAGGATCGGAACTTCTGTGTTTGGTTTTTTGGCGCCTTCAGTAGTCCAGGATAGCCAGCCCGGTGTCTGTGGACCATCAAACCATTGAAAATCTTTAAAAATGCGTAAACTTTTGTAACACCAAACGTCTTCTTTTAAAGAACTTGAAAACAGAGGAGTATTAAGGTGCATATGCGAAAGGCAGATTGTGCGCACACTCCAACCTCCGCCCGACAACGCAGTCTTACTGTTTGTCTCATAAAACTAAATTCACGTAAAATGCCTCTAAAGTATCAGCACAATTTTATCTGTTTCCTGGTCATCCCCTTCCTCAACATTTCAAAAGTCAGGGGTTGGAAGTGCACGTAATGTGCACTAGCAGCAGTTAGTGCCGATACGAGGACTGCTAATTTAAGACACATGAACGGGGAAAGTGTTAAGCCCCAACGCCCATGCAAATGCACTTTCATTTTTAGGGAACTTTGCTGTCGATGAGCTCGGCCACTCTGACGTCGCCAGAAGCAGCAAAGCGTCCATCCGGGCAAATCCCTGAAACCCTCTTTGCGGGGAATACGCCCAGTGCGAGCTGATGATCGATGCAAAATTCTTTCTCTGGTTAAAATGATGTTGTAAGGATGATGATGCCGTGTACTAAACACCCAGCAGCAATCTCCTTTTTTGCTTATGAAGGCTGTGCCCATTTAACGCATGAAAGTGTACTGTGCAGCTTCCTCCGCAACTATTGAATAACTAAAGCACCAAGTAAGAATGAATTCACCAGTGCATGTTTTGGATTTTTTAATTATTCTTTCGGCTATGTAAGTGCCAACTTTCGGGAATATTCATTCCTCATGGAAAAACGGCGTGCCTGGCGGGAAAAGCAAAAGCTGGCCTCTTGTCAAATCGTTTTCGCTTCTCCAAAGGCTGCAGCATGAGATGCAATGAAATCCACGCCAGTGGATGCATGCGAGCTGTGCATGCACCTGACTGCTGTCGGTCTGCACGGAAAGCCCGTGAAAAAACAGCCCCATCTTTCCCCCGTTGCAGGCCAATGCAAATATGCGTTTCCGTTCTAGGAAACTCGCACTACCTGCAAAGCGTTTGAAGCTGCTCTACGTCATAAGTTCCTGTCGAATTCAACATTCCCCTCTCCTCCCCTTCGGCTAATTTCGCTGCGCTAGAAAGAAACTTCAAATTGGCCGCTCGACGAAACAACGCCTTTTGGCCCTCAGCTTGAAAATGGCTGCAGAGTGAGAAACACGTAGGGGAAAAAATCTTCGCCTTCGCCTCCGTCCGTCGCATCTCTTGCATAGAATCTGTTGCCAAAGAGGCCCCTCGGTGTCACTAGAGCGTCGAGCTCTTTGTGAAGTTTCTTGTCTTTGCTCTCCGATAAAGGCCGGAGAAAGATAGATACGAAATTCGCTGGAACGCCAAAACGGAGCACTGCCTCGCAGAAGACCCGCATGGCCTTGAGATGCATCCAGGCGACGAAAATGTCTGAAAAAGCAGCAAAACAGACGCGACTTAGGAAGGCCTCGTGCTTAGTTTGCTCAGCCTCCATCTTAGATCTGTTGTCCTGCATCTCCTTGTAGACACCTTCGCTGTACTGGAAATCCCTCACGGTGAATTTCTTCGCCGCCGCCGCCTTCTTAAACTCAGAAAACCCCTTTTTGAACAACACCACCCGCCAGAGAGCGACGCCGTCCTTGTCCTCCGGCACATTGAACTTCTTAGCTGAGCGCGGCACTACGAAGGTGTGCATCTTTTCATAACTTTTCAGAAATTCTGCCTCTGTATCTCTGCTGACACAAACCACAGCGGTGGTCAGATGCTCCGTTTGTACGAAATCATCTTTTTCGACAACAGCAGGAGTTAGCAAGTCGAACAACTCGCGCTGCGTGTAAGAAGGAACTTCCCGTTTTCCCGATCCTGCAGCCATCTGCTGGCGCACCTCCTGCCATACGGCGACCTTGGCACGCACCTCATCGTCCATTTTGTTTATAGATTGAACTACTGCATCAATGTTCTCCCTTATGGCTCGGGTTTTGGGAAATTTGGCGTCGTCCCAGGTGAACCGGCGGATGTACTGCTCGACGGAGAGAGAATGGCGCTGCCACATTATTTTGAATTGCGCTTCGGGGTCTAGCTCTAAAGCCTGCCTCTCAACGCGCCGCAAGACAGCCTCCACTTGGGCATCTTGCTTCTGAAGAGCATCTACAGCTCGAATCAGATCGTCGAATGAACCAAACTTGAGATTCATTGGCACATCAAAAATGCCCACGTCGTCACACAAAGGTGCACGAGGGGCCAACATCGTGTTCCGCACAGCAGCGTGAATGGACTCGCTGGTTTGGCTCTCACGCAAACCGGTAGCCACCAACCAGAACGGCGGTTTAAGGACGCGGCGGCCGCCTTTCCCTCCCCCTGCATCCCCATGGTGCAACATTTGCATAAGAGTGCAAACCAGAAACAGCGAGCAAAGCCGGAACACCCAGATGCGGCGTGGAGGTAGGCTTCGGATTCGCTGAAGGAGCAGCTTCCTGCATGTGTGGCAACTTCTCTTGTCTCTTTTTACAAAAATAGACCTTTTATCGCGTAGTAAGCCGCAGGAAGACGGAAGGGAAACCAAAAGAATCTGACGACCGTCCGGGTGGCCACGCCGCGCGCCCACGGCGCACCGAGAGCTTCCGTCTGCAGTTCGCCACCACGTAAACTTCAAATTAATGGCACAATTCCGTTGAAAACCACAAACGGATAGAAAGGACAGCGGTGATCACAGATCTGATGGGGGTTGCAGCTGCATGCTAGCTGGCTTCTCTAACGGTGTTGGCGGCTCTGCCTACTTGAGTAGTAAGTAGAAATATTCATCTGTGGAAGGCGAACAATCGCAACTATTGGAAGTTAAAGACATTTGGAATGAATTTATTTATTAGTTGCGGCTCAACATAGATCTAATATCACTATAAGAGTCGCTTGGGATGTTTCTTGCATCTTTACCTGTGATCGGAAGGAGTGACGAATGCTCCTTCCTTTGGTTGTGTGTAGCCCCCAAGCTTTGGTAAATCTTTCTCTGGATTTTACATGGGAATCCACTGGCGCCTCTGTCGCCAAGATGGGGAATTTTTTGTTGCGGCCACGGATGAATCTTATCACACGAGCTGTCAGGTGTCGCACGTAGCGTGTTAATGCGTATGTTCGATATTGCAGTGTTTGTCTGTTTGTTATCAAAGAAAGAATTGGCTTAATTATGCTCAAGTTATCTCTGAGTGGAAGAATTAAGCTGATGTATATGAGGAGCAGTAGCCCAGCTCCTTATATTGTGTGCTCTTATGTGTGTATGCCCAAGCTGCAGGCGAGCTGCACCTTGGCCGCATCTCCTTGGCACTTGGCTGTGCTGAGGCCGGCATTATGGCCTTAGAGAGGCAAGGCGGAGAAGAGCAGGTTTTTGGGGGGAATTCAATACGTTTTACGTATTATCGTGTTAATAGTACTTACGGACAGTAAGCAGACCCCATAAGTACGAGCGTTAGAAACGGCTTGCAAACCGCAACTAGAATAACACACGATTAACCAGTAGTTCAGCAATGTCTTTCGTCTTGCGCATAAGCGACTTTCATTCCAACAAAAAGTAGGCAAGTAGAACAGCCGCTAGGGCCTCGTAGCAAAACGCTAAGCGAAACTTCCCAGGGGGTCCTGAGAGATGTCTCCCCAGGCCAAAGTGCACCTGTGGTCAGATGCTACAAATGCGGGTGGAGCAGATCACTCCCTTATGCCTTACAAGATCCCTATTATTATTAGTGTTCTAATTTCGGTGCTATTAGTAACAATACACCCACCCTCGTAGAGCCACACAACACGTAGCAGCTGTTGCGGAACGTTACGCATTTTCTCCAGCTCCAGTGTGAAGCCTGATGGAAGGGAGCACGTGCTTTTAAGATTCTGGAAGAGGCGAATGAAGAAACTTAAAAGGTCGGCGCATCAATAAACTTTTGCATACAGACGGACGAAGAGGTCTCATGGAAAGTATTTTCAGATGTGACGTTTTGAGGCTTTTGTGAATACTGCAAGGTTAATGGGGTGTATCTACACAGAGAGGGAAAGTTTTAAACATGCCGGTGTTGAAGAATTGTCAGTTCCCTGAAGGAAGGCACTTCCTGTGCATCCTTATGAGACCTGCCTCTCCTAAGTCAGAGGGTCTTCGAGCTCTAGCATGCTGACTGCGTGTTAGTGATATGCAGCTAACACCTAAGAGACGATTCCACCCACCCTCTATAGAACACATTGTGTGCGATTGAACAAGTCAGAGCTAGCCACGAGCTGGCGGAGGGGAGGAGGGCGGCCCCCTGTGCGCCAGGGGCCATAGGCCTGAGGCTACACCTCAGGCTGCGATATTTAATAAGAAAAACTACAAAAGCTTTTTGACACAGTTCAGTCTATTGGGCTCTCCTGCCACGTGATAGGATTCCTCCCAAACCCTCAAGGGTGACCCCAATTTGCATGGAGCCCCTAAACCCTCAAGGGGACCCCCAAAAGGCTAGGGCGTGCAGCTTAGAGCAGCTGGCCAGCACTGCACCGACGACACGTTCCTGAAACCTCGATCATTGATTTGCACAAACTTTTGTGTATCCTGAGATCACTGGAGGCATGAAATCCGGATATTCTAATTAGAGCTAACAAACAACCGAAAATTCTACTTAGGGGTAACAAGCAAACACGGCAATGCATGCACTTTTTCACAAGCCAGAAACACGAGATGAGGAAACTAGGCTAGCAAAATGATATCCGGGCGAGAGAGCCGTGAGCCCACAAACTGCGCCCATGGAACTCCACAGCCACATAGGGAAGGGCAGCCAGGGCTTTAGCAGTTTCTGTGATTTCGCATGCACCACCGTTTGGGCTAAATTTGAGAGTTTATTAAAAGGACGACGGGAGTATCTTTAACTGGCCCTTGGCCATCTGATCAGGCTGGGTTGCAGCAAGATTTTTTGTAAGCTTGAAATGAGTGCTCATGATCATCTTGTCCTTTTCGGCGACTGTGGGACGATGCTGTCCATACACCGCATGAGGACAGCCGTGGAGTTTGTAACGCAGCCCCACACTCCTACAGGAGCAAAGCAATCACCCCCTGTGCGAAGCTTTATGGCCAATTCGCTCAACGTATTTTCAGAGGGCTGCATCCCAGACACGAGTCAGGGGTCTCTTATGAAAGGTTGTACATACACCTGAAACATTTGTTTCAGAGTTCAGCATGGCATATCGCACCCAAATTTGCGGCTCTGTGGATTTCCTCTGTAGTGAAAAGGACAGCAAACAGACCCATCCACCCAGAGATCACTCGTGGCAATTTCAAATGGGCAAACACTTCAAAAAGAAAAATAAACGTCTTTTCTATGCTCCTTCCTATCCCGTGGGAATAGCCGACTTTATAAACTCCATCAATAAACCGCGAATGGAATGGTCATGTGCGACGCGTGCACACAACTCTAGCAGGAGGGGAATGGCAAGATGAATAAAGATAATAAAGAAGAGTATTACGAAACATAAAAATATTTTTATCCACACTAAATCTTTTAAAAGTGATGCTTAAATTCATCCTCATTCGCATAAGTGTCCTAAACGCTTCGTAATGTATTTTTTACGAACTCTTGGGCATCCAAATAGGCCGATGAACGATTTTTCCACTTATAAATCAACAGGGGTCTCTGCGTTCATTTGGGACGGCATGGCTCGTGCAAAAACCGTAAAATTCCTGGAGCTACGACAAGGGGCCTTCTTCAGCAAACCCACCGCATGCAAAGATGTATTCCACTTTATACTTATAAATACAAAGTCAAAACGAATTCTGAAATCCATAAAACCGCTGGAGAGGTCAGCCAAGACACCCGAACTGAATCGCCCTGGAGAATAACACTCACTACATTATTTAAGTAGGAGATGCATGCAGCCCCATATTAAAAGAAAAGGGGACAAAATGCGACCCAGAGCCCCATGAAAAGCACCGAAGAAAACAATCCGCAACTGGCGTTGCTACGTGCAGGTGCCGTGCCATTCCCTGCTGCCAGGGCATTGAATAGGAGGCAGTCCTCAACTGTTCGGGCGGGCGAAGAACAGCCAATACCCCTAAACCGTAAAACTCTGAACCCCTTGAGCCGATACAGGCGACCTTTGTCTCGCATTTCAGCCAGCTCAGGACGGCCTGGAAACAAAAAGCTTCTGTGAGATATATCTTCTGTGAGATATATTCAAGGGACAGCCGAAGAAAGCCTCGTAGCAGCCTCTGCGTTGCGGCTCACCAATAGCCAACGGCCTTCGCCCAGCGGCTGCAGGAACCACCAAGGGCACACCGCCGCATAAAAGACCAGGCACAAAAAGAGAGAGGGCTGTGGCGAAACAACAGGCAAACGGACGATAATACAAACGTGAAATTGAAACCAGGGCCCCCCTATAAACGCAGAGTCCAAAGCTCAGGCTTTGCAGAGGGGAGCCCCAGACCTAGAAAAAAGGCTGCGCGACTCAGAAGCACCAAAAAAACCGTAAGTAATTGAAGAAGAATGAGGAGATGGCCGAAAACTTACAGAAAGATTTGCTGCTGCTTCAGATCCGAGCTACTTAGCCGTTACAAAAACAGCAGGGAGAGAACCGCACAGAGCCTGCTGGCTGGCAAGAGCAATGCTTGAAAAAATGATGGAGGGAAGAACTAGAAATCGAACTGGCGAGCTTTATAGGGGCCTCTGAGGCATTAAGAACAAAACTGAATGCTGCTCGCAGGGCCCCATGGGCTGCTACCGACAATGCGGACTGCTCCGTCTTTGTGGCAGGGGACTGACAAGGGCAAATAGCTAAAAGGGAACCAGATATTAAAAGACTAGAATTTCAAAATAGGCGTGTAAGGAGCCCGAAAGCCAGGCTGGGAAAAGTAGCAAACAGGCCCCCCCACTGTTGTTACGTGTGGCCTTGTTTCGATACGTGAGGCCCGTCAGGCGTTGCTGGGTGTTGTTGTTTGCTTCTGAAACAGGAACGCTTAGTGAATGCATTTGGGAATAAATAGACTATGTAATTCCTTTTCTTTTCTGGAAAGAACGCCTACAGCCCCACGGATTGTTGGCACCCTAGCAGCAGCAGTCTTGTGCTGCAGGCGGCATCCAGGCGCCATACGTTGACGCAGCCTGGTGCTGCCAGTCTGCATGTTTCTTCTTGGTGGTCGTGTCTGTTTGTTATTCCTTCTTGCCGAGTTTATTGGAAATAGTTTTGCTTTTTCAGATTGAGCTCTTGGATCGGACGCTTCTACTCTCCCCTCGCTCCATCTGGCCTCCTCCCCACCGCGTTGCAGCAGCTACTGCCACGACCTCTGGTGCTGTCCAGCCCAGCCTGTCGGTCCTGGCTCATTATCTTATTTTCTTTAAGTGCATTATCTTTTCCCTGCCCTTGCCATACGTTTGGCGAAGGCGTAAGCCCCGGCATGCGCCCGCATTTTACTGGCCTCTCTTTTCTGCTTCCCCCCTTCAGTGTTGCCATTGTTGACTTGCTGTACTCGCGGAACGCAGATTAATTGCCTCTAATCTCTTTGCTTTGTTTTAATCATGGACGCTGCTCCAGCAACGTTTTTGGCTTCTTCGGCGGCTGATCCCCCACCTGCGAAGTACATACCGCCGCATCTGCGTCGCCAGCAACAGCAGCAAGGCGTCGCTCCTGCCTCTGCTGTGTCGCCTTCGGGTCCTGCGGGTGGCAATTTCCCTTCCTATCCGTCAGGTAGCAGCGGGGGATGCTCTGGGCAGCCACGAGGCAGCGGGTCAAGCGCTCTTAATGGCCGCCGCAATGTGCAGCAAACTTCTCCCCAGCCCGGGAGCCGTTTTAGCTGTCTAGCGGAGCGGCTTTCACCTTCCAGCGATTTTCGTGGGAGTGGCGACGCAGATGGCCGGGCCGGTGGAATGCCTAGCGAGGGGCAGAGCGCCCGCACGATTGGCTCGAGCAGCAGGGGGGGAGGCAGACCTCCTAAACACAGTCATACTGGCACAGGTTGGGACGTTCGGGATGGGCGAATATACAAGCCCGATCGTGAGGGCGACATTTTTAGCCCTGAGAAGCAGCAGAGTACGGGAATCAAGTTCGATGCGTACGACAAGGTGCCTGTTGAGATGAAGGGCCGCGGGGCAGACCACATACTGCCAGTGGAGTCTTTCCAGGAGGTTGGCTGCAAGTTCTCGCCTCTCCTGATGGAGAATGTTTCCCGTGTGAACTACAACAGGCCAACACCCATTCAGAAGAACTCCATTCCCACCATTTTGGCAGGCCGAGATCTCATGGCTTGTGCTCAAACGGGCTCTGGCAAAACCGCTGCTTTCCTCTACCCCATCATTGCGCAGATGCTGCAGACGGGTCCTCCCCCTCTGCCCGGTAATGAGAGGACGGACACAAGCTCTTACAGAAGGAGTGTGTATCCGATTTGCCTGGTCCTGTCGCCAACAAGAGAGCTGGCCATGCAAATATACCAAGAGGCCCGCAAGTTCCAATTCGGCACTGGTATTCGGACTGTTCCTGTTTATGGCGGGTCTCAAATTAAACGGCAGTTGATGGATCTGGATTCAGGATGCGACATTTGCGTGGCTACGCCAGGCAGGTTGGCGGATGTTCTTGAGCGGCGAAAGGTGCGTTTCATGTGGAAGCTGTAATTTTCCGAAATTTGAACTTTCTTTCTATATGGACT
>JRZD01020086.1:0-20807 GCA_000826945.1 Eimeria nieschulzi
TTTGAAGGCCTGTCTGCACGTATTTCTGTGTGATTATACGACGCTCTTTATTTTTGTGTGCTTTCCTTTGTGGAACGCAGGAGGGCGCATGCACCAAGCGAAAGCCGGCCACCCAGCTCACTAAGGACAGTGCACATGACGAGGAACCCCACGCAGAAACCGAGTCAACAGTCGACCACAAGGAGGCAGATGCAGACACCTTAAAGAACAGACGGTATGCTGCTAAGGTTCACTCACCAGGCCTGCTGCTACTGCTGCTGTTGTTGCTGCTGCTACTGGCCTGTTGCTGCTGCCATGTGTTTTGTGCCTGCAGCCGCCTCAAGATTGTTCGGACGCATGCGCCTTCCTCGAATGTTAATGCTGAGCAGCAGATAGCGAAGGAGAAGCAGCAGGAAACAAAGGTGAGAGAGGTTTGGCTGTAGGAGATGAGATGCAAGCTGTTGTTGCACTTTCTCTGGTGTAACGGTTAGTGTTTATTTTTTAAAACTATTTTGTGCTCAGGCTGAGAGCCCGGCTGCACCTCATGAGGAGCAGGAGCCTCCAGCATTAGCAGCAGCTGCTGCTGCTGGTGCTAGTGAAAGTGCCCCCCTAGCAGCAGAAGCAACAAAACCAGCAGCTGTGGAAGGCTGCGGCAGCAGCGAAGCTGCTGCTGCTGCTGCAGAGCCTGCTGCTGTCAATGGAGAGACAGCAGCAGACAGCAGCAGCAGCAGCAGCAGCGCGGGATTCTTTGGTAGTGTTCTGAAGGGCGCTTCAGCATTCGTCAGTCCGTTTGGCTCTCTTGTAAGAATGGCGAAACCACATGCTGCTGCTGCTGCTGCCGCTTCTGCTAGCTCGATAACAGCTGTTGTTACTGGTTCTGCCAGTATGTCGCTCGCAGGGTGCAGCAGGTAGTTCTTTCTTGCTGCCGTCTGGGGGTACTCCAGGGGGCCCCTCGCTCTTCGGGGGCCCTCTAGGGGGCTCCTCAGGAGGCACTGCTACTGATACGGAGGCAGAAGCGCCTCCGCCTGAAGAGCCAACTGTTGTTACAACCTGTAAGCAGCAGCAGCAGGAACATCATTAACAGCAGAATAGCAACGGCAGGCAAGGATGGAGACGTGCGTATTTTGTGGTTGTTTGTTGCTTTTGTTCAGCGGTTGACAGCAAAGAGGAAGTTATTTTCTCCGATGTGAGTTTTGTTCTTGTGTCGTATTCCGGCTGTCTGGCTGTTTCTCCTTTTTTTTGTTGCTGTGCATGTTGCTGCTATTGCGTCTTTCCACAGTTCGACTTTCTCTCTTGCTTTTTCTTTCGTTTTTCTTCGCGGTTTTTGTTTTAACACAAACTTACTTGCCATTTATTCATGACCGGATGCTGGATGCTCTTGTGTACGTACAGCGCGATTGTCGGATGCAATGTTTTGACGTCGAAAATCGGCAGTGGACTCCAAAGCCTCCACTCGATGGCAAGGTCGATTTCGTCGTACCCAAGGTGCAGCAGCTTCTCGTTTCCACTGCTATTGGCCGCATTCCCTGTTCGTGATGATAGTGCTGCTAAGGATATCTGTTATCCGTTTATTTTTATTTATTTTCATTCTTTTGTGTAGTTTAAATGTGTATTCCTTCGTTTCTTGCTCGTGCAGAAAGGAGAAGAGGAGGGGCTGCCGGTGGCACGCATTTTGTTTTTCATGAATCGCACTGGCCGTCTGCGACTGAACTCTCCAGTTCTTCCCTCTAGTGTCAAATTTCGACATCCTGTGGAACGCTCAGCAATTTCTGCTGCAGCAAAGGCAGCGGCAGCACCGGCTGCTGCCGCTACGCCAAAAGGCGAGTTAGCAGCCAACGAAGAGAACAAAGAGGTGCCGCTGAAGACGAACACCGTGGAGTTCACCGGACTGAAGATAGACGCGAGTGCGGCTTTTCGATGCTGAGTGTCTGCACACAGCAATCTGGTCGAGGCTGCTTTTGCTGCTGACTACTTATTTTCTTCTTAAACTCGGGGTTTGTTGCGCGTTGCAATGTATGTGTTGAACGCAGGTAACTCCAAGGACACGACATTCTACCGGATCCGTTTCTCGAGCGACGAGCGCGCGACGGAGTTCATGGCGCTGGCGAATGCGAAGCAAGAAGAGGCGACGAAGGCAGCTCAGCCTGACAGCAGCAATTAGCTTTATGACTGAAGTGGCCACGGGCAGAGAACTAAGCTGTCACTACGAACATGTGGTGCTGCAACTCAAGATGCCCAGACTTGCATCGTATCCAATAGAAGTTCAAATCCGCCAAAAACATCTTTTCGTTTCGGCGTGGGCAGAAAACGGACCAGGGTATACTTACACCGGGTACTATCAAAATGAACAGGTCTAGAAGGAAGGAACGAACTAACGCAGCTGCTGCGCTATTCTGCACAGGCTTATTCTGGCATCATTGTGTTGGTATTAGCTTAGTCTGGTTCGACCCCTGTAGAAAGTTGTATAAGGGAAGTAGATGTAGGCGCGTGGAAGATGCAGAAAAAGCTCGAGAGAAGTGTACGCCATGCCCCAAAGCCTCTTTTTAGCCCTGCGCCAAAGGGCGACGATGGGGGTCCTAGGGTCTGAGCAGGCAACAGACACGACAGTGGAAATGCATTTGAACATAAAGTCCAAACAATAGCTGCATAATGTAGACTAACAGATACAAAACAGCACCAGTAACAACGAGAAAGGCGCCGCCTAAGAGATTGGCATGTCTCTTCTAGCCGCAAGAAACAAACAAGCCACGCTGTGGACAGGATGCTGAAGCGGGAGGCTGCACGTGCTGAGAAGCTCGCGAGTCTTACGGTTCACTCGGCAAAGAATATCGAGTAGGACGATGGCGGGGGTGAAGGCGGAAGGACGCGAGAGAAGCATGAGGGAATCTGCAACGAAATAAGCCTGCACTAGCCAGGCCTGTAGAGCGGCGTTATTTTGCAGTCCAGGCTTCTCCGTTTGCTTGCGGGGGTGCAAGGTGTTCTGGGAGGAGGCAGGGTGGGGTTCTTCTAGGTGGGCCAACTCCTCTTCTGCCTTTGAGATCTCGACTCCCGCTGTTTTGCTGAGTATAAAAGTAGCTGCCTTCTTTATCGCACGGCTTTGCAGGAATTCCAGCTTCGTCTCCAGCCCCTCCCTTGTCAGGCCTGGCGTTTGCAGCACGTCCTCCATCGTCATCAGCACCATCTCACGCACAGAATCCACAGCCAGCATGGGCTGTCTCTTTGTGACCGCTGCAATCGCTATTTGCACCTTCTCGAGAGCAGCAGAGGCCATCTTGGGGGTAACATGCGTTCTCGCCCAGCCCATGTCAATGAGCTTATTCCACAGCTCATCCAACAAAGCTGCAAAATATAGCGCAAGAGACACACACCTTTAGATGCCGACCGCGAGCTTGATTTTGCAGCAGCAGTCTCACCCCAAGCGGAGTTTAGTTGAGTGACTAGGTAACCCTGCAGCACTGCGATTGGGTCCAAGGTGCCTTCTAAAACACATGCCCTAAAGTTGAGTTACCGTGTTTAGCCGTTTTCAGAACTAAATGGACGTTCTCTATTCCCATGCGGATAAAGTAGGTGAAGAGACCCTGCTCTCCCACCATTTCTTGTTCCATGGCGACTCTGGCATGCAAGTCCAGCCAGACGGGATGATCACATAGTTCTTTTCTGCCATTGTAGTCCATTTCAACTTGCGCTGCTATAGCGGAATCTGGAATATGTTGCTCTCCAGCTTTTGCCCTCGTTGCTTCCCTTGCATTCGCCTCAATCTCGTCTTGTCGCCAGAGCGAAGCGTCTTGCGCGCACGCAGAGCTGCGAATAGACAAATTATCGGCCCTCATCATGCGCTTCGACGCGGTTCGGATTTTGTTCATCGCACTCTCCATGGAGACCGGCAGAAAGACAGGGGAGAACGGATTGAAATGCTTGTTTCCTTCTGAGACCTCGATGTTGTTTTGTGATTCAGCGGTCCGTTCAAGGGTTCTCCTAAAGGACCTTCTCAGCACCTTGCGCGCTTTACGCATAATGCGCTGCCTCAACGGTTTCCTACGTTTTTTCGGTTCCCCGATGGTTGCCACTGAGAGATAGTTGACAAATCTGTTGGTGATTTGGCCGTAGAGGTTAGACGGGAGTTGAGCTACGGAAAGCAGCAAGTGGAAGGTCAATCCAAACGCATTGGCGTGGGCGTCTAAGGAGGAAAGCTGCTTCTTCAGATGCTTCGCCATTTCCTGGGCATTCTGCAAGCTCTGTTTGTCCATTTCAGCAGCTTTTCTGAAGAAAGAGATTCCATCATCTTTTGCTCCGTGTTCAGTTTGTCCCGCTTTCGATAGTTTAGGGATGGCTTTCGAACTTCTCTCGTTACTATCGTCCGCTCCCCTGCGTGCCTCGTTGCCATATCTTCTCTGGGATCCAGGTTGCTTCTGTCCAGGTCCTGCCTTTTTATTCATTTCCTGTTGCGAAGTTCCTTCGTCCATGGGGGCCTGTGTTGGTGTTGGGTTGCCACCTGCCGTCTCCGATTTAGGGTCTCCCTGTTCACTTTGCTTCGGCTGTTTTCGGTCTTTTTTGGGTTTATTGCTCTCCGTTTTCGTGGTATTCTTTAGGTCAGCGGAAGAGACGGGAGTCGATTGCGCACCTGCCACTCCAGGTGTATCGAAAAATGCAGTCACGTCCTCTGCGTCAGCGAGTTGTAGCAATACGTGTGCCATCATGCTCAAGCGACTTCGCATGTTGACTGGCGTGGTGTACCAAACTCCAGAGCTACGGCCTGAGAGAATCGAAATCACAACGCATCGGCTGACTTGTCGCATCTATTCAAAAGACGGGAATGCTGTTGTCCCTCCCTCTGCGTTACGGCAGGACACTGCGCGCACCCTCCGGCGTGCAGAGTAAGGGAGAGGCCACAAACTCATCCCCTACGCTCTCCGTCGCGAGTCCGATTATTTCTAAGGCCTTCATGAGCGATGCATGCAGCATAAAGGCTGCAGTCAGTTCTGGTGGCTGCTCGCTCTCGTTCTTTACTTCTACGTTTTTCGCCTTTTCTAATAAACCTTCCAGACTCTGGAAAGCAAGATTATCCGTAGTCTCTTCTGCATTGGGCTGGAAGTACACTGGACCTTCAGAGGTAGTCACCAACTTCAGCAGCTCCTTAAGCTGTGTCAGTCCTGCCACCCGCCTTTGCTGGTGCTGCGGGTGGTCCGTAACCGGAATAACTAATTTGCAAAACAGCAACATGCTCGGCCGGACGAGCTGAGGACGGCGAAGCTCCCGGCCAGCTACACGGCAACAGAAACACACAGATAAGATCATAAAAATTCTAAGCATCACAACAAAACGGTCAAGCTCCTGTGTATATGTGTACAGGGAATCATTGTACCACAATGTGTATGATATTAATATCTCTGACTTGTTGTAAACTGAATTTTTCTATAACTGCAAGAGAAGTAGGGAATGTAGAGAGTAAACACTGACAGTAGAGCGTTTTAAGATTTAGGGTTAAATTCTTTATATATAGGGAAAACCACAAAGAGGCAGCCAGCCACGTTTTGCAGGGAGTTGCATTACCGGCGGCAAGTGGGAAGTTGGCTGGCGAGCCGTTGCTCATCAGCCCAAGGGAACCTTCGGTAAAGGGCCTTTGGCTGGCTTCTTCCAGCAACTTGAGTGCTTCCCTTGCCTTAAGAATCAGCTTGACGCTCGCCTGTTCCATGTAACCTAGATCGCGTTCTGTAACGATGTACCGCTCCTTGTTTGCTGATGACTTTTGGCTGATGAGTAGCGCAAAACGGGAAAATACCATAGGAAGCGTGGACCCAATCAAACCAGAGGAGGCGTGTGAAGAGTGCAAAAGCGAGAGATAACCCGCACACTGTCGCGCGTATCGCCGAAAGTCAGCCCTATGAGCATCATTAAAGCTGTTCAGGCTGGCTGCGAGCTTCGTTATCAACTCTGAAAAGGCCACATTCACAGGCCGTTGTGGCACATAAGCTTCCACCCTTGGTTTGACGTTTTTACCGGTTTTTGCTTTAAGAATTGATTTTTGGATACTGGGTATTTATTTTTCTGTGTAGGTATTTTAGTTGCTCACTTTTCACGGCTGGTGAGGGCGCTGGTAAAATTTTCATTTGCGTTGCTATCTCGAGCTCTTCAGGTCTGCCCACGAGGGGCCGAACTTCATATGTCAGGAGGGTGAGGAGGCGAGAAAAGGCCACAAATGCGGTGGGGTGGACGAGCACTGATGTGGGAAAAAGGGTCGGATCGGAAAAGGTCTCAATCGCTGCAATCTGGAGAACTTGCAAAAACTCATGGCCTCTCAAAATGTTAAAAACTCTAGAAATCAAACACGACAAAAGCCCGCAGATTCAAAATGCATATTATAGGACTAGAAACCCGGAGATTGGCATTCAAAAACAAAAATGCTTCAAGTGTATGCGTTCATTGTTGGCATGGCTTAATCATGCAAAGATGCTCACCGGAGTCCGGCCAGCCTTTTTGCAGCTGCACTTCTAATTGCGTGGGGCATCAGCTTGACTTTGTTAACAATTCTTTTTCTCAGACGGGTAAAGGACCGTTTGATGGCCAACAGAACGGACGAGGATTGTTGGCGTTCTTCGCCTATGCGCTTTGGTCTGGCGTTCAAGTACGTTCTCCACTTGTATTTGTTGGTTTTCTTTGTCTTGCGGAGTTCGTATGCCACTCGGTGGAGGTACTTGAACACTGCTTGTTTATCCTTGAGTTTTGGGATTCCCTGTAAGATGCCCAATAGCCGATCATATAGATACTGTGGCCGTTTATGAAATTGCCAAGGGAGAAAATGGTGCAACCATACAGCCAAACAAGTACAAAGTTACGCATCACTTTACATTGACAAAGAGGAGCGAGTAAGCAACAAAGAGCAGCATTAGTGCTTCCCCCAAAGCCTTTTGCTTTAATTTCAATTTTAGTCCTCTATTAGAAAATGGCCTCCCAGCTATCGCAACAAAACTGCAGAATCTTCCTTGTCTTACCACACGGCGTTTTCCAAGAAAGCGAAGTAGCGAACATTGGATAACACCAGCGTCCTCGGCTCTTAAATCGGCTGTGGCGGGCTCACTGGGGCTGTTGCTCGCGCTGTCGTATAGTTCTTTGCACCAGTCGTTAAATAAGGGTTCGTTTAATCCCTCCTCCAGGGCAAAAACGTCACTGATTGAAGCCTTGCTTGTTCCCTCCGTCATTCTCCGCCGATGTGGCCGGGCACTTTCGAATGTCTGGTTGTGAGACGACACTGGCTTTTCAGCAGCGCACTGCTTCCTTGCGGCATACTCATTCCACAGGATAAGTTGAAACTTCGCTAACGTGGACGTGTCACCCGTTACGTTTTTCTCAACCATATTAATTGCATTCAACGCTAGGTTTCCAGCCGCTACTAACGATAAGTCGTGCAATCCAGAGCGCAAACTTCCTGAATAAAACAAGAGTGCAAAGAAGGAAGAGTAAAATTCCCCAAATAAATTTCTTGCCGTCCCTGCGCGTCAGCAGATACATAATAACTTGTTTAGAAAAGGCTGTTTCGCCTGCAGTTGGCGGGGACTACCCTGACGGGAAAGGTATTGAAGACAGCTCGTGTTCGCACCTGCCGTGATAATTGTGGACTCAAGAGCGGCGACCACAATACGCATAAGGTTTTCTGTTGTCAAAGAAATGGAATACAAGCTTCGCGACTCTTGCTCAATGTATGCGGTGCTGTTCAGGCGCACTCCGGATGACAAGCGATGTTGTACGTAGTCGACATCTGCAGGAGTCACTCTGCTGAAAAAATCTTCCCAGCTGAGCTCGTTATAAAGCAGCCGTTTTGTCGCAACCATCATGTCCGAAGCCTGAGATGCACCAATAGCAAAGGGATGACGCTATGCATTTCGAGCAGTTGCATTAGTGGGATGATATCCCTGTTCCTGTGCAGGCGCATTACAGTTCAGTCTCTGGGAGGCAGGAATGCGCCTTATTGCATCACACTTTATATAAAAGCTTTTTCATGGTTTATGATTTGATGGAAAAGACTAAATAAAAGCTAGTTAATTTAGCTAGAGGGTTTGATGACTTTAAAGTTACCATGCGTGCATCAAGCCGGTGAACGCCTTTAGACCAGAGTGCTGCCTCGACCAAATACCCAACATTTTCATCTTTTTGCTTGGACCTTAAAATCTCTTGCGAATCGGTCATGAAACCGTTGATATCCGCTATATTTGGCACGCTTAGCTGACCTCCGGCATCATTCTGCTTATACCAGCCGGTGAAGCTAAGGAACTCGTGCTCATAAGTGCATAATTGTTCTTTGATGGTAGATGATATCTCGGAATCTAGATCAACACAGGGCATGCGGATGTACCATCAGCAACTGTGTTTATATTCAGAGCGTGTCGACGTCCCTGGTTGCTGTTAGAAAAGAATTTCCCCCACGAAACCCATCCCACAGTGCACGCGTACCTGGCCTAAAAATCTTGGTTTGGCCTGTATCGGTCGTGAGTATAAGGAGTTTGCCTCCGTCAATGCACTGGAGGCGCGTCAATTTGTACTGCAAAAGTACACCCACCCATACCACGTCAAACAACAGTCGATTAGGAGCCTCCATACACAAGTCGCTATGGTTCGAGCAAAACCCCAGGTCCACGGCACTTAGTTGACAGATGTTCCCCAAAATATTGTCGTTCGCTAAAACCTCCTACGACTGGTCTCACTTGGTTTTGGGCGTAGGCAGTTGAGGTGGCGTAGTTTGCAGCCACTGATACACCGGCACACACAGAAAACGTCGTGGCGTCGGCAAGCAAGCACATGCATACCCTGTGCCTGCTATCATTAGAACTGGTAGTAAGGGGCGCCATTAAAGCAACACTCTGTCATGCTTTTCCAACCAGGATTACCTGCACGCTCCAGTAGAGCTAGCTGCTGGTCCGTTATTGGTTTTTGGGTGCTTTGAGCCTCCTTGTGTCCTGGAAACAGATAGGTTATCAACACTTCAAGACCCCATAGAGTCTTTCTTCGGAAAAAGCGACGGATACGGGACTGGTATTGGAACCAAGCTGTTTCCTTAATAAAACTCATAAAATCTTCTGCCAAAGCGCTCGGGGGAGTAGCGACGTGTCCACTCGGTCCCGCGGAAACGCCAAGGTGAGCAGCCGTCATGATCTGAAGAACTGTCAATCTCGTGTTGGAGGCTGCGTCTTCGTTGAGGCACAAAATCGGCTCCGCTAATCTGCATGGTTGGACTCTTTCTTGGCCTTTCACCCTTTGCACGATCTTCTGAAGCCTTCCAAAGAGGCTGTTAAATGCTTTGATAATCTTTGTTAGTGAACGCCTCAGAAGCGACACCATTAGCAAATCTCTCTTTGCAGCAAACGCTTCCAGTAGCAACCTTTCAGCAGGGGACGCAGATTGGTCGTCTACATTCGTCAACTCCGGAGCTGCTTCTTCCCACTCAGGAGGCATCTCGAGATCAGTAAAAACCTTAAAACGCTGATGCACTATAGATATATCTTCGTCCTCATTTTGGACCACCGTGGCTTCCGCGACTCGCCGAGCTCCCACCTTAGTTGAACGAGATGCTGTTACTCTTCTTTTTGCTTGCGGCTTCCATTTATGAAGCTTTCGCAGCTCGAAGAAAGCCACTGCAGCCAGTGAGGACAGCGAGCAAATGTGACATGCACTTTTCACCACACGTTGTGTGTAGATATATCTGTTTAGTTATGATAAGCGAGCCTGCCCGTGGAAGCCTCACCAATGCCAGTGACGCCAGCGGTGAGACACTGAACGTCTTTTCGAAGGCTCGGTAAAACAAAAGCCTTTGCGGAGAAAGACTCCGATTTGCTCATCCATTTGAATGCGTTCTGTAAGGAATCAAAAGAAGGACTTTGTTCATCGGACATCTGAGCTTCCAATATGGCTTTGACAGTATTGTGTACCACGAGCAACAGGTCCGCAAGGGAATTTCGAAGCGACATCCGGTTTATAAAGTGTAGTACGCCTCGAGATCGAGCACAGAAACTCTCAGTACGTCGAAATGTTCCTTCGCACTGAGCAGGGCAAGGCGCATGAGTCGAGGCACAGAGCTGCTACCGCAAACGATGTATATGCTGCGCATCCTGAGTGAATGTATGACACCTCCGTGTGAACTTACGACAACCTTCGTCTTTGCAAGCATCAGGGTTTGTTCCTGAGTTCACAAACGCACCAATACAGCAAAGAAACACTTGGTGAATCGTGCCCGAAGGGCCTCGTCCTGCATATGGAGAGGAGAAGCCTGGCGTGGAAACGTACGTAGCACTGGGTCATTTCGGCCTCGTAGCCCTGCAGATACTCTTTCTCCAGCAGAGCGGAGTAGTCCTTGGCGAAGTCAATCACTCCGGAAAAGAAGCCGCTGGAAAACAGTTCCGTTGAAAACCCAGCTATGGTCGACTTGTTAATCGCCGTTATGTCAACCACATCGACCTGCCATAGCTTTATTAACATATGCGGAAATCTAGTATTAAAAGAGTCTTTAAGCAGCTTAGATCCAACCGAATCCTTCCGAAGACGAAACACTGAGCGACAGCCACAATAGCCAAAAGTTTACTCGGTTGTTACTGGTCAATACTGACTGCCTAGAGGCGCTTTCCCGAGCACTGGGGCCCTGCCTCTGCGGTCCAGGTGCTTTTTGGGGGAGGGGATGAATATAAAGGGCCGAAGAGCCAACCGGCTTACGCTGAGCCTGTTTAAAGGAAGCCCTGACGCCTTTTTTGACCTGCTTGCTCACGAACCCGTATACTTTTTCAAAAAGAACTGAAATTCCCATGAGGCACGACACCCCCACTGCCACTGCCAGGCCGGTGTTGAAAGCCAACAGCGATGGAAAATAAATAAGGTTGAAAGTTCTGTAAAAGGAGAGGAGGACAGCCCCCACGATTCCTCCCGGCATCAATAGACGAGGCCATCCTAGACTATTGACAACACCTGCCATTCTTAGGCAGCCTTTGGAAAGAAGCAAACGGTTTGATAACATCGGCTTGAACCCATAGCCGAGGCTGGCCCGCACGTAGACCAAGGTGTGAGCAAGGGTGAAAACAGCGTCGGAGCTCAACGCCTGGAATATATTAGCCAGCGAATTTCCTACAAGCAATTAAATCGCATCAGTTAATAGTAGACTGTTTAAACTCCCCCGCATTTCGGATACTGCAATGCATCCGGGTGTTTAATGTCATAATTTCAACACTCACGAGCAGCGTAGCTAATGAAAAGACGTACTCTTTCCATCTCTAATGTAGGATATTAAATGCTGTGCGGCAATCGAAAGACTCTTGTCGCTGCGGAGTTTTTTACGCGATACTCCTGATGTATTCTCCAGCACTTTGAAAACAGCAATCATTTCTGCCTTCTCTCCTTTCTCATGAGTGGGAGGTTCTGTTCAGTGGACGACAACTTATAGTATCAACACGAGTGGAAAGTAGACTCAGACCTCAGGGATTAATAGGCTACTGTAGAGGGGTCAAAGCGTACGATACTATTTATTAGTAGTCACTGGAAAGTGCGCTAAGAATTGTCGCTGGCTATGTTCAAAAGAGGTCGTTACCTTTTGAGACAACGCGTTCAACTTTTCCCATAAGCTTTTCGCGGATATCAAAAAACACACTTCCGATGATCGGATTACAAATCAGTAGAAAGCGCATGGACGCCTGCGTAAAAAAGAATTTGGATGCTGCGTAAAACCCAAAACAAACACAAAGAGGCCCTAAGCGGATGGTCGACTGGCTCTACACCATGTTTCATGGTTGTAGGAATACCGCTTTTTTCCAACGCGGCAGTGTTTTGGGGCTTTCCAAACTTACGTGGTTTAGTCAGTCCTCGGATTGCATCTCTGAATACTTCGTGGTATAGCCTGAGAGATTGAGCACCGAGTAGGCTGGAAGTAACATCTACCAAGGAGAGCGAATCATCCATGGTAATGCCTGTCCTCCGCGCCACATCTGTACACATCAGCAGACGCATCATCGCAGCCCTTTCCACCCAAACCAGCTTCGCATAGAATGCTGCCGTTCTGCGAGCAGCCGGGAGCAGGTGGGGAGCACCGGGAGGCTTCCTAACTCTCCCGACAAGCAAAACCTGGAGCTTAAAATATAGAGGGATCCCGACCTTGGACGGCAGAGGGACTTTTTCCTAACTTGTTGCCTTGTTCATCTGAAGCCCGACTAGGTGCCCTCTCCGACCAACCAGGTGAGACAGCTCGGCATCCATCGCATTCCGCACTCAAAAAGTCCTGCAATCGTACAGCTAGTGGAACAGACATCACGAGGTCGAAGCCTGAGGATGGCGAGATCAGCTTGTTCTCTCCTGTACTCCAAGACAGCGATATGGCCCAGGCAAACAGGGCTGCTCCTACGGCCCTGCCGGGTCCCATTGCAAGAAATAAAAAATTTACACTGCCGCTAAGCTTTTTAGAGACATGCTTAAAGTGTCGGAGCTCCTGTTTCCCTCGGCCACGCTAAGGTTCTGGCCCATGATGACGTTCATCTCGCTGGCGGTCAATCGTTAGAACAAACACGAAATGTCTCAAACTCAGCGGCACGCTTCAAACTAACTTTAACCTTGCAAGGAAATTAAATGGGGTTCTCGAGCCAAGCGCTTTGACGCATGTATGGTAAGCCTCCCTTCCCTGTCCAGCGTTCCAAGGGTTCAGTTGTCTCTATGAGGAGCCAGTGACTTGCAATATACTTCAATTCTGTATAGTTTTAAATCATCTTGTAATTTAAATAAGGTAACAGTAAACTGGCTTGATTATATACGGATAGTTACCATAAAAAGCACTTTTACTTCTTCGATTTCCTGGGTCGCTCTGCACCAATGGACGGGGCCCTCAAGCGGGTGTACTATTTTGTGGAACGACCGCTTTCTTTACGTGTTCAGCCAATTACAAAGCAATTTGTAGTTATGTGTTTATTCCCAAGGACGGAATCATATATTTAATACTGTGAGGGCCCTGAAAAAGTGAGAGCCTTGGCTCGTATCTTTGTCTGCCTCAGTTCCCACGCTTTTCCTCTTAGGTAGTACCCCTGCTCCCTACAGCTTCGTGCGCTGGCGGTGTAAGCCCAAACGACTATCTCTACAGAGGCACGCTTAAAAAGAAGGCACCAATTGGGACTTTGCACAATCACTTCTAGAGAATGTGTTCCCTTACCCAGTTCTCCAGCCTGCCTTGCTGAAACCAGAGCTGCCTCGGAATATCAGAGCAGCTACAGTGGATGGCTAGGGTGAGAGAATTCATCACTTTAGGCTCCTCGCCAGCACGCAATCAATAAGCTATGTATCTCCCCTAACATACTTCGCTTATTTAGAAGCAACTCTTCGTTCAACACACACATTTACAGACATAGAGTTTGGCAATGTGGAACACCCAGGGTACTTCGATAAAAAAGCTTCCATGCTATACTTGAAGCGCTCGCTCAGTAGGAATAGCGAATAAAAACTATTTGGAAACAAAGGATAAATTACCTGCTCTGGTAGGAAAAACTATGGGGAAAGCCTTACCCTATACACGGGGTGGTGTTTAGGGTTCCACCACATATACACGGGGTGGTGTTTCGGGTTCCACCACACAGGTTGCCAATCAGGAGCCAATAGGCGCCAGAGCTCATCCCATGAGTACACACAAGAAAGACTGTTCAGATCTACAGAGTGCTCATGAGTCCCCTGCATGGCCAGTATCGGCCACAAGAGGGAGGAATACGGCTTAAAAGAATTTAGCGCTTTATGCCTTCGCACTGACCCACCGCATCCTCGCAGCGCACTAGTTACCTCGCGTTTCTCATACACTAGAAGAATGTGCAAGCCAAATGGCATCCATTTTAAGGCCCCTTCCTACAGAGATTCCCTACGTCTCGACCACCGTTTGCCTCCTCCCTAGTGGCTGTAAGGAAAGGGAAAAAGCTAGCGGCAGTGACTTACTACAGTGATGAGAATCCGCTTCTACCTGTGGTCACTGTGTAGAGCCGTGAAGCTGATGTTCTTTCTTTCTCTGTGATTCTCTCTGTCTGTCCCTTCTTATTTCTGTCTACCTCTTTGCCTTTTTATGTCCGCCTCCTTGTCCTTTAGGTTTCTCAGTACGTCCTCAGTCTCTTTGTGTCTGCCCCTCCGTGTATCTGTCTCACTCCACAATGCGTACTACGGAGAATGTGTGCAGGTGGCATTCTTCCCTGCATGCCTCCCTCTGCATGGAGCCGTAACAGAAGCTGCATGAGCGACGTAATGTCCAGCAACAGACGACTACGGGGCAGGCAAAGCCCATCCAAATAAAGCGAAAGGTGCTACAGAGATGCTATGGAGCGCTGGTTCACAGGACGCTGCCCTTTAATGGTATCTCGGATATGACTCAAGAGCCGTAGCGCATTGGTTTCACCGGTCAGGTCGCGTTACGTCTGCGCAAGCTCGAATGTTTCTAGTGTGCTCTAGCCTAATTGAGAGCAGCTCTAGATTTAACTTCTCAGTAGAAATCGCAGCTGCTGAGGGTAGCCCCCAAGTATCCGAGTAGGCTGCCTTAGAAGTAATACTCCGGGAAACTGCAAATGCTTTGAACTGTCCAGCACTCGTGCGTACGATTAGCTCGTCCATCTGGCTTCCCCAGTGTATATGGAGCAGTGGGAAGGCAGCCCAAGTAACGCCTTTGTGCGAACTGTGCACACAACCCTAAGCATTTCAGACCCGCAAGGAAGCTAAGGTAGAAGTTCGGTCTTAAAGGAAAGCTTCGAAGCGACTTGCCTCCAAAAAGGATAAAATGAGGTCAGGCAAAGCGTCACTAGCCAGTGTTGTCGCTCTCGGGCCCTAGAGGCTGCAGGAGCAGATCAAAGGAAGGGCCGACGGGCAACGTGCCGTTCCTTTGCAGCGCCTTGCACAGAGAATCTACGTCCAGCTCCCTCACCTGACAAAATCCGCAAAAAACGCGTAGTATCGGAAGCACTTCCTTCTCCTTAATAAACCCTAAACCATAAATCCTCAACTACAGCCTAACGCGCCAGTCCCATGGCAGCAGCAACCACTTTCCAGAGATAAAAGGACAAGGGCCCACAACGTCCCAATAAACGCGCAGTCCTTACCTCTTCAGTTCCACAGGCTGTTCCTGTGGAAGCGGCAGAGGCCCCCCCGAAAGGGCCACGATATTGGTGGTTATTGCGGTACATAGCAGCAAGACCCCCGTCGGTCCTGCCAGTGCCTGCCGACAGGATCCCTCTAGAGGAAGCATGTATCAGCTTGGCTTCGTCAATTGCTTTCTCAAACGCAGCTTGAACTGCCACTGACAGCAGACGCGTCCTGAGGCACTAGATATCCATGACGCAAGGACAGGAATGGCGAAACGGTTCTACCTGCTAGTCTGTAGAGGTTGTATTTTGAGGGCCCACTGGGAACCGTGGGGTGGCTTACGCTGCCGTGTCCGTTGTGGCACAGCCTACACGGCTAAGATGATAATTCGCGATGTCGTCAAGTACCTGAGAAACAGAAAGTGGTACTTCAGTCTCTCGTGTTTACAGAGCCTTCATAATGGTATGTGTACAATCGCGAAACTCTTAGCGGGCGTTTGCTTACAGCTGGCTCGCACTCAAGGAGCCTGTGTAGAAGCTGCTCGTCACGAGGTCCGAGGATATCCTCCAACTCCAGCACGGGCTTGTCCATATTTGCTGTCTTCGATCGAGCTTGCTCAGAATACCGCGGGAAACGGTTTGCCGTCAAAGCAGCTCAAGCTTTCATAAGCAGACCAAAACTGCAAGAAGCTTGCTAAGATGCAAAGCTGCTAGACAGTGAGTGAAAGCTGAGCAGCATGAGTTGGCATCAAACGTAAGCGAGCCGCCAGACAAGCAGTATCCCAGCACTTCAGAGAGTTAGCGTTATCGACAACACTCAAAGACAACGTTGATCCTCATGGCTGTCTAAGAGCGTCGGCAGAGGGAGCGTTGCGCTTCGCTGATGTTGCCACTCTTCAGCACCAGAAAGCCGCAAGACACTGCATTAAGTACACAAGCCAAGCTCTTGAGGATTTGTACTGAAGTAGCTTGTCTTCAATATGTAATGAAAATGCAGCGCGACAATATTCATGTATTAATTTTTACCTCCCCTATTAAAAGGATTTGAGAAGTCGCATGCAGCCCTACTCGAACTAAGAACGCAGAAGGGAGAATGACAATTTCGTTGCTAAGCGAATGGCTTGACGGTTTTGCTTCTTCCACCGATGTGGCAAGCTGCAATTCCCCCAGAGTGTCTTAAGGGGTGAGGACCCATCTAATCTCTGTTGAACCCACCACGGCTGCGGCCCCCATAATCGCTGACCACGGTGGGATAGGCAGTGAGTTTTGCTCCAAGTTTTTCCATTTGCTTATTCCCTATTCTCCCTTTGAGAGTACGTGCACTATACACATTGAGGGTTTAAGTTATCACACCGGCATGACTGATACTGAATATAGTGGTGGGGGGTCCGGCCAGTTTCCGCAGACGAACGCGATTTGGGACTATGTGTGCATTGCTCCTACGCTTTAATTTGCCTCTGGTAGCACTGCTAGTGTCCCGTTTAGACCACTGAGCGGACGAAGCTGTGGGCCGATTGTTCAAAATTCCTATATTCCGCGTTTCTCCTAACTGGTGTATATATGTGACATAGGAATGGCGGCCTCTCCCGCTGGCGCCGGCGCAGAACAGCAAGTTGTGAACTTGAACAGCCTAACTCTGAACCAGTTCGCCTCGCTGAAGAGGCGAATGGAAACGGTACGATACTCATCAACTATACACCGTGCGTCCATCATGGACTCTACTTCAGTCTCCTTCCTACTACCATTATTATGCGTTTTCTGCCTTTTGTGTTTGCTTTAGAATTTGTATCATGAATATCGGACAGTTAGATTCTTTGAGTCTCATAGGGCAGTTGATAGAAGGGTCGTTGGTCCTTGTACCTGGGGCGTTTCCCTTATGCATGCCGTTCCCGGTGAATTCAGGAGGTGCAAAACATTTCAAATCATTTGACACAGCTGCGCGTTGCTGCATCTCGCCTCGCTGAGTCCCGCGAGGCGCTGGTTCAGTTCGATACGTACAGGCAGAAACAGAAGAAGGGGGAAATGCCCGAAGTTCTCGTGCCGCTTACGGGTGCCCTCTATGCCAAAGTAAGCCCAACATTAATCCCTAGCCTGCATTTTTTACCCCCCACTGAACATGAAGATAAAGGAAAAGCTGTCACACGGATGGGCACACCATCAGACACGGTTTCTTGTTTTGCTGGTGCTTAGGGACGCTTACACTGCGAGGACAAGGTACTGGTTGATATTGGTGCGGGCTATTTGCTCCAGAAAACATGTAAAGGCGCCGAAACTGACGGAGAGAGGTGAGATGCGCGGCAGTGGAGGTCCCTTAAGTGAGTTCGAACATCTCGGTGGAATAGTTGGTGCGAGCTTGTCACTTTTGCGATTACCATATGCGAAGCTGTTTCCACTGTCACTGTTTAGGACTTTAACTCTCGTGTCCGAGCAGCAAGGGAAACTCGAGAAGATGTTAAACGAAAAGCAGAAGCAGCTTGAAGTGGTCGTTGCATCGATGCGCCAGAAGTTTGTGCAGCAGCAGCTAGCAGCTCAGGAAGCAGCTGTTGCTCAACCAAGCGCTGCCTCGTAATTCCTTTTTCTTACAGGCTACGAGCTTCACGTAATCATTACAGTCTTCCGCAGAAAACATATTAGCCGACTTCGTGGGAAGGCCAGCTGTGGTGTGGCGTCCTCGTTCTCTCGTGCCTGCTTCTGATGACATAATTCTTTTTAGGATGATCTGTCGAGTTCAGGCCGCTTCCTTTTGCACCTATATACTGATGTTTTTTACAGCGATGATTTGAGAGCGGGAAAATGCGTTGGGGTTGGTCTAGGAAAGGAAAAGATACCCAGCGTGGTTACGCGATGCTGCTGAGCCTATTTCTGCACTACATCCCGATCCCTTTTTTGCTTTATATTAGCAGGGCATCGTTGACAAAAACGAAGACACGACACATTGCGTTAAGTGCACTGCAGCGGTGTTGGCACCTCTACTAGAACTTGCAAGTGGATTTTGACTCTTCCTACCATCGTATGTCAGCATTACTCTAGACCCACTGCCTGCTGAGTCTGTGCAATCGCTGAAAATAGGAATTATCACTTAACGCTTTGCATGTTTGTGATGGCTTGTGGTGCACTTATGGATGCCTCCCGCGTACGCAAAGAGAGCCGGGAACAAAAAACCATTTTTAATGAGGGCAGTCCTGCCGTGCCGCGGCTTGTCCATCAGTCAGATGGTGCGAGAAAGCAGTCTAGCCACTCCGGTGGCAGAGGGCAGGAGCAACAATATGGCGTTCGGGAGACAAACGCATCACGAAAAGGCACTACAGAAACATACTGACTTGGCACCTGCATATCCCTATGTAGCCCTATGGTGATACGTAGCCTGCACTGGCCGTTGTCCCCTTCGAAAAGCAAAACGTAGGTTTGGTTCTTAACGCTCCGTTTACCTGCTAGCTTCCCCAGAGAGCAGCTACCCACTGCCAAGGTCTGTCCCCAACTCTCCGAAGTGCTATGAAAGGGGCTACCGGACGGCGTACTGCGTAGGGGTTGCCACTGGGCCTCTACCAACGGGGTTGTTTCTTTGGTGGGGCGAGTGGCGGGGCCTCCGCTGTCGGCCGAGCGAAGGGAGAAGTACAGCTCTTCGTCGAAGACCTCAGTGACCGTTGCCTTCTTCGAAAACAAGTAGAATATCAGCATGCGACGAATCCGCACAATGCCATGTTCATCTTGCGAGGGCAGAAGCACTGGAGACGTTTGACCAAACAGACTCAACTGCAGTAAATAGCTGCTGTAAGTGGGAGGGTCTTGAAGGGAATCTAGGAACAGCATGAGGCGCCACTGATGCAGAGCTGCTGGCAGTACGATGTCGTAAGGGACGTTCGGGGGCCCTGATTGAATGGCTTCGCCACCATGAAACGTTATGAGAGCCCCTTGAGCATCCTTCGTCACTAGTAAATCAGACGCCCCTCTTTCCAAAAAATATCGACTTCCAGTCTTGCTTCTGTGTTTCTCTAGTGTTGCAAGGATATCGTCTTCGGCTGCCGGTGCTCCCGATTCTCCGAAACCATCACTATTCTGGGCTTGGGGGTCAGCACCATCTGCAAGCTGGCAAGAGTTTTCAAAGGCTTGCAACAGTTCTAACAGGTCAGGGTCCTTCATTAGGAAGCTGCCCTGGTCATAACCATGAGAAAAATACTCCACCGCTCGATTCAACACCGTATGGAAGGGTTTGGCTCTTGTAGATGGGGTCTCGGGGTGTTTTCAGTTTCTCACTATTCCAAGAACTTTAAGAGTGGGTTCTTACCTGAATCGCATCGAGAATTCCTGTTACAAAACAGAGATTCCCAGACCCCGCGCTGATCTGCTGCCCAGTCTCCCTAGCGAGCTCGGCCTCAAGCTGGATTAACTCCTTCTCAGCCAAGTACAGAGAATAGCAAGTGCCGCAGACTGCAGACTCAGCCGAAAGCTGCTGCTTCCTAGCCTGGTGAAAGAAGAGGATATTCATGCCTCGCTTGCGCATGTGGTGCTGGGCCTCAAGCATCATTCTGTGGTTCATCGTGCGGTTCAAAGCCTTCTTGCTCCTCTTGAGTCCGCACATGGCACATATTGACGGCTGTGTCAGGGAAACCTGCTGCTTCCGCAGGACATTCCTCTCCTTCAGGTCGTCATCAGACGCTTCCTCTTCTATCTCTTTTCCGGTGTCGTTCACCTTCAGTGCACCATCGACCCGAGGGCCGGATTGCCTCAATGTAAACGACTTGACCTACTCATTCAGCAGCCATCTAAATACAAGTCTAAAATAGGAGCTAATACTCCTTGATTTTACTAGCCCTACGGATACTCCGTATGCTCGGTTAGTTACCATGTACAATGTTCTGCATGAGCCACTATATATTTTTTCCTACAAGCAAGGACGCTCGAGGGAGAGTTGCGAGCTGGAGGCCCGTGAACGTACCTGTAACAAATACCACTTTCCGTTCGATGCCTTTACGAGATCCACTACCAGCATATCAAGCCAGACCTTGAAAAGTGTTTGGGTTAGCAGGAGCAGCTTGTGAGCAATTTCGGAGGCCTCAGTAAGGCTTGACCCAGATAGGCTGAAAACGTCAAACGTGCTGTTTGGGCAGAGGGCCACCTGTTTCGTAGCCACATCTGCTGATCCATCCTCACGGGAATCGTAATCGACGCTTTTCGACTTAGAGATTGGCGGCATGTTGTCACAGCTAACGCAAAACTGCCCAGTAATGTCCAGATTGGCCTGGCGAGCCTGCTCTGGCGTCAATTTGTTGATGAAGGTAAAGCCAACAGGCGTATTGCCGGCTCGCCATGCTGCCCTCGTCAACTGGCATCTTGACCACTTTTTCCCGTGAACAAAGACCTTCAGGAATCACGCACACTCCTGGTTGCGCTCAAAAGTGGTTCAGGGCGAATTCATCCACTTCTCTTAGTCTGTGCGGCCTGTGAAGAGACCCAATAAAAACCTCTTTACGTATCTGACCATAGAAGCTCCTAAATGGCAACATTGGGGTGTTGTGCTGTCAGTGGGCGGTCAACGCACGAAGGGAGCTGGTGCAGTAGGCGGCGTGCTTTACAATGACGCACTTGAACAAGACGCTCAGATCTGGAGTCTGCAAGGAGAGAAGACATGCTGGGCAGGTCCAGTGCCTTTGCAATGTTTTTGTTTGCTGCTCCATAGTGTGGTTGCTTCATTACAGCAGCTGGTGTGGTCATCGGCTTTTCCAGAGTATAGCCACGATCACTACGTAGGAGTCTGGTGTTTTTGTTCCATTG
>JRZD01020087.1:4772-15107 GCA_000826945.1 Eimeria nieschulzi
CTGCTGCTGCTGCTGATGCGGGGGGCCCTACCTTTGGCTCTGCCCATCCTCTGGGGGCCTCCCAAAGCATTGGCTTTTGCCCTTCTTCGTTGCTGCTGCTGCAATCTCTGGCGCAATCGTCGCTGCAGAAGTTGTTGCTGATGCTTCTCCTGTTGTTCCTCTGTCAGCTGCTGCAGATGCTGTTGGCGCTGCTGCTTTGGTGCAGGAGGCCCTGGGGCCTTGTTAGATTTCGGTGTAGCTGCCCTTGGTTGTTGTTGCTGTTTCTGTTGCTGCTGCTGCTGCGTTTTGGTGGCAGATGCTACCTGGGTTTCTGGCTGCTGTGGCTTATGTTGCTGCAGCAGCTGCTGCTGCTTAGTCTGCTCCCGTTGTCGTTGGTGCTGATGCGATTGCTGCTCACTGTTGGAGCCCGTTTGAATTTGCTGTACGGCAACAACAGCAGCACCAGCAGCAGCGGTGGCAGCAGCAACAAGGGCAGCAGCTGCAGCAGCCGCATGAGGCAAAGGAGGCGCAGCAGCAGCAGTACCAGAGTGATGGTGGCTTGCCTCTGTGTTAGAGGTCTCAGGTGGCACTTTCGCTTTTTCTGCCTTAGCTGCTGCTTTTGCTGCAGCTGTTGCTGCTGCTACTTCTGGAGATGCTGCTGCTTCTTCCTTTAGCTGCTGCTGCTCCTTCTGCTTCGGCTCTTCCGCAGCTGTTGCTGCAGTTGCTGCTCTTGCTGCCGCTTCCGGAGAAGGCAGCAGCGCCACCACTCCTGGAGTAGAAGAGGGCCGGAGTCCTGCTGCTGCTGCTGCTGCTGTTGCTGCTGTATCGCCTGCAACAGCAACAGCTACACTTTGCTTGGGAAAAGAAGTGGCTTCATATTTTTCTGTTGCTGCTTTTGCTGCTGCCTCTGCTTCCGTATTTATGGGAAGCGCTGCTGTTGCATTTTCAAGTGTTTCTGCTGCTGCTGTTGCTGCTGCTGTTGCTGTTGTCTGCGTCCCGCTCACCTGCTGCAATATACTGGTGTTGTGCTGCTGCTGGTGCTGTAGTGGCTGCTGCAGTTGCTGCGATTGTTTCTGCTCCTGCTGTTGCTCTTGCTGCTGCTCTTGCTGCTGCTGTGGCTCTACAGCAGGAGGCTGCTTCCTCCGCTTCCGTGTCGGCGCTCCAGCACCGGCATGGGCACCCTCCACCTCGGCCCCTCTCTGTTTTCTCTTTGACTTCTTCTTAGTCAAAGTAGGGAGAGCAGCAGAATATCGCTCGCTACCATCTGCTGCTATTGCTGCTGCTGCTGCTTCCGTTGCTGCTGCTGCTGCTGGTGCAGAAAGAGCTACTGCTGGGGCTGCTGTTGCTGTTGTTGCAGGTGCTGAGACTGCATCTTTTGCTGGGTTTTCCTTAAATAACAAGATGTTTGCTGCTGCAGTTTCGGCAACGACGACAGCAGCTGCAGCTGCAGGAACACACCCACTTTCCTCACGGGGGTGCTGTTGTTTCTGCTGCTTCTGCTTTTCCTGCTGCTGCTGCTGCGCCGCTTCATTTGTTGGGCCAGTTGGGGGCACCGTAGGGCCCCCAGCGGGTTTTCTTCTCCGGAGGGGCCCATCTGCATGCTTGCCACTTGCCTGCTGCTGCTGCTGCTGGCGTTCGGTTGGGGCTTCAGACCCTGCTGTTTCACCGACTGTTTCAGCAGCAGCAGCAGCAGCAGCAGCAGATGGTCCCGCTGCTGCCGCACCGATATGCGAAGATCTTCTAACTGTCATCCTTCGAGAGCCTCCCGTGGGGAGCCCCCCCTCTGGGCGGGCCCCAGGCGTAGACAGAAGAGTTGTGCCTTTTAGATAATAACCCAGGGGTTGCAACGCTCCAAGACAAACCTCTAGCTGCGTTGCTTTCTCTGTCAGTTGCTGCAGCAGCAACTGCAACAGTTGCTGGAGATGACAAACTCCCCCTTCGGCGCGCTGCAGGCTGCCGTGCATGCTGCAGCAAATGTAAACATACGGTTTAGGTTTGGGGGTTTAGGCCTTACGGTTTACGGGTTAACGACTAGGACTCCAACTCTAGAGTTTAGTGTTTAGTGTTTAGAATTTAGGGATTACAGGTTAAGTTCAGTCTTGATGGATTGAAAGGGGTCATTTGCTGTGAGGAGGCGGCAGAGCGGAGGCTCGGCCCCTAAGAGGCTGTGCTGCTCCTTAGCTTCCATCCGTTGCTGCTCTTACTGCTGTTCTTGCTACTGCTGCTGGTAGATGTCGTGTCGTGTTGTGTTGCTGCAGCAGGTGGTGGTTCTGCTGCAGTTTCAGCAGCGCGTGCTGCAGCTGTAGCACTAACTGTTCCTTTGATTCCTGACGATGCTGATGCTGCTGTTGATGCTCCTCCAAAAACTGGGGGAAAAAGAAAGCAACAAGCAAAAAGGGAAAACGAGGCAGGAAGGCCGCAAAGTTTTGAGGAGCGGGCTGTAGTGACAGGCAGTGCGTACGGGGTAAGGCCGTGTGTGCGCGGGTGTGTACGGGCCGTTCTAGAGTCTATGGTTTAGAGTTTAAAATTTTAAAATTATAAGCGTCTACTGACATGTATGCGGCAGCAGATTGCTCCTGACGCTGTTGGTGCTGCTGGAGGCTGCTCGGGTGCTCGGGCAGGTGACACCAAACAGCTAGACCCCAAGTTTTACATCCTAAACCCGAAACCTTAAGCCCTAAATAAGTTGTTAACTAAACAAATTGCAACAATAAAGGCAAAAAATTGGGGTTTTGATTTTACGATTTAGGGTTTAGGGTCTGTGGCCCATCTCGTACTGTGGGGGCCGGGACCCCCAGGGCTTAGAAATGAAACTGGGGAGCATTTTTCGGAAACCTCTAAAGGTTTAAATTAAATTGTTTAATTGTGCTTATATATGCCTTTGGAGCTGTTGTTAAGGAGCAAGAAAACCCTAAACCGTAAACCTCGCAGAGGGGTTAACGAGGGCTCGTGCTCAGGGCTCGGCGACCGGTTGCTGCGTAGAGCATTTGGTTTGACATTTCTAACATGAACTTATTTTAAAAATCTATTGCTTTTATTTTTAATACCCTTTCGTTAACCAGATGCGCACATTGGCAAGACTACTGAACGCATGGAGTGCTGACGGCGTGACCTCACCTCTTGCAGCTGCCTCTATGCCGCCTGATCCCTAAACCCTAAACCCTAAACCCTATTCATTCTAAAGCGTACTGTTATTTTTTTGCTAGTTTTTTAAACAGATTTTCTAACATGTGAAATCAGAGGGTCTAGACAGCTAGTAATAATAACACCTTGGGGATTAATCTGTGTAGACACTGTATACACACACTTTGCACCCTGAAGAATGCCGCTCCAGCTAGCCACAGCTAGACTCAGGCTGCCAGAGTGACGGAGACAAGCCCTTTAGCACTCCCCACACTCCAGAGAGACCCGAAGTTACAAGCCTCATGTAACGGTCGTACTTAGGCCTCTGCTTAAAGGCCACAAATACTAACACAAAACAATAACTTAAAATAGTTAGTGTGCAGAGAAATATGTTTTTCCAGGCTTGCCCCTCTGAGGCCATGCCGACCAGAGCACACCCAAGCCAACGTGCAGCTACTGTGGTGAACCACAAGCCCGTCTCAAGATTTTCAAACTATTTTTCCTAATATATTAGGCTCATTTACTTACTTATGGATAAATTTCATTTGAGCCTTGGTATATAACCATTTGGGAACCGGGAAAAGGCCAAAATAAAAATTGTTTTGATTTTTTGAGGAAAGCGTCTGCGGAAATAGTAGCCATGTGGCTGGGATCAGATCCTATGCGCATCCATGGTTAAGGCATTAGGCATGTCTTACAGGAATAGGCTAAGAAGAACTTCTTTTCTTTGCAACTTTGAAAATTGGCAGTTTGTTAAATAAAAACCTAAGTGCTTGAAAATTTACAAGTTAGTTTAGGGATTGGGATCGAGTTTAGTTGCAGAATATGACCGCCATGGAGCGGAGAAGGTCGCCCCATTGCGAGTAGTGGTGCCTAGAACGGCCTGAGCGTGCATTGGCCACTCACCCATTTGATCATTGGCCTTTCATAATTAAGAAATCTTTGCTTTTTGTATTTATGTTCAAGCCTAGGCTTGCAGTTGTGCTTTTGATATAGTTTGGGATGCAGCGAACCCGAAAAACAGACAGGACGGCAACTGAGGCAAGCCATTTCCGTCTCCAGCAGGCAGTGCTCCGAAGCACATCCTCAACTGCTCCGCCACAAAACTAACGCTAGACCTTCAGCAGCAAACGCACAAACTGGCGGCGACAGAAAAGCTACACTCACAGAGTTCCAAATGCTTGAAAAGAACCCCAATTCATCACGCTAGCGTACAGAGAAACAAAGCGAAACAATAAATTGACTCAAACCAGTTGGTACAGTTTACCTTAATATCCACCTCCCCACTTAGAGCAAATGTTTGTCTTAAAGAGAATGTTTGTCTTACAGAGAGTGTTTGTCTTATAGAGAATGTTTGTCTTCCCACTTATTTCCAGCTGCCACTGTGTCTGTAGACGGCAGTGGCACTTCGCATATGAGTGTCCGTCATTAAGCACACAGGAAGTTGTAGTAGACTGCAAGTGTGTTTCACACGTATATTAGTTAAATGCATCCCCCTAAGATGTGTGCCTGCGTTAAGAAACCCCAGATCTAAGCTATCGAGGGTGCCTGTGTGCTTCTTGCATCATGATTAAAATGCACGTATTCAGTGTAATTAGTTAAATAGTAGTAAACTTATTATCACTCCATACGTTAAGTAATTAGATAATTATGCTATTATACGGCTGTGGAGTAATGCCGGTCCTGCTCATGGCCCTCTATGAGTGTGGTGTTAACAAAGCCGATGGGTCACTTGGTCAAAATTAAATAGGAATAATGGCATGCTCTAAAATTAAATATATACTAAGCTAAAAAAAGGGATATATTTTGGGGGGCTAATCATTCTTCAGTTATTGTTCCGTGTTAGTACTTATGACCTTTAAGCAGAGGCCGAAGTACCAGTATTACATTAGCAGTCTGCGGCTAGATATGACTAGCTATTGCTATTCTATCCTATCTTTTATAATACGTCTAGATACGCGCAGATGTACTAATTTTTAAGGTGTAAGCTGCTTATCACTAACTCCGTTAAGCACGTTACATTCGCTGTCAGACAAGTCTGTAGTTTCGTAGGGACAGAATGTCCCGTGATGCTGTTTTAGTTGACTTTAACCTCGGCTGTTTGCTACGTGTTTTTCTTGCTTATCATCCAGTTGGATTTTTTCAATAACTACAAAAATAACGGTTTCCCCGGTTACGAATTGAGGAAGTGGGAGAAGTATGAGGCGCCGGTCTCCGTACTGCAAGTCCAGGAGACGTTTCTCTCTGCATTTGCATTTATTTAACGTTATTCATAAAATAATTAAGCTATTAAACTTCATAAAATAATTAAGCTATTAAACAGGTTTTAAAGACAGTTGAGTTCTAACGACGCCATATGCTCAGGGATTGGCAGAACTGCGGGTCACCTAACACGAGCACGAGCGTCGTCGCAGCGGGCGAGGTTCCTAACTGCAAAATGCAAGGCCCCCAAACAAATTATGTTTATAAAGCCATGCAGCTTTATTATTAATTGGTTTTCCTTGGACAGACCCATATTGACGCGGATGCCAAGGATATCAGCACTTGCTGCCTACTGGGGACAGAGGCGCGGACAGCAGACATACCTTTAGGGGGAGCTGAGAGCTCATCTTCCCCCACTATAAAAAAAACAAAAAATACTTATGTCATTATTTTGACTAGAAAAAAAGAACACAGGGCTTATACCCGAAGACATCCGTAGTGAGTTTCGCTGTTTCCAAAAGAGGGAGACACAATTCGCCCTCCAAAAAGACTGGATGCCCTCAGCCCAAAAGTCGGGAAAGTGAAAATGCTGGGAGAAAATGCAGAGATTATAAAGGCGGGAAAGCCATGGAGCTGGAGAATATTTGTTAGCAGACGCAAACGGTTGCTGCAGTTGCTTGGGGTACTTTCGATTACATTATTGTTAGTTGCATGCATTTCTTTTTTGATACGCCTCTATGTGAGCCAGCGTTTTTTTTTTCTCCGCGTTTCTTCTCCTATCTCTCCGCTGCAAGCTGACCATCCTCTGAACATTACTGCTCCTGCCAGAGGTCAAGCGCATGAGGAAGGATATAAACCTTCTACTTTACGCCAAGTGGGCCAATCGTCTCTAGCCGGTATGGAAAAAGCCAGCATGAGAAAATCTCAGCGTTTCTTTGAGGCGGCAACAGCCGCTGCGGCACAAGGCGGGGTCGTTCTGCAGTGGGGGGACAACACAATCCGCTTGCTGCGAGGAGCTGCAGTACGAGAGGTTTTCTTTCTGTTCTACGAGCCTTCAACTGTACATGACCCCGTTTCTACCAACACAAAAGGTATCAGCGAGGGGATCGCCTCTGAGGAGCAAATGGATCCTGTGGAAGTTTTCAAACAACTCGCACAGGAAGACCGCGACGAGCAACAGCACCATCAACTTCCATTTGTTGTAGTGCCACGTCAGGAGATGCATCACCTCTCCTTTTTCCTTCCGGAGTACGCCGAGAGGCTGCTTCCCCTCGCAATGGTGGTGCGGCTAGATAGTGGATGGACCAAGTTCCAGGCACCTCAGAATGCACCTTATAGCTTAGCAGCCATGAGGGCTTTTCTTTCATCGTACAGAAAAGGTAAGCATCGCTGTTCTACTATAACTTCAGAGAAATAGTGGCAGCCGCATTCGATTGTTACACCAGACGGGCACTAGCCAAATAATGGCCTTCGATATTGCCTTTGCTATATCCCGGGGTGTTGAGGAGCCTCAGCATGCGCTTTTAGTGCTTGAGCATTAATGCATACGTTGTCAAAAGATGTAGGGGGGCGAAGTTTGCACTTTGACGCCGTAAGCTTGCGAGGTGCTTTTTCTTCATGTGCCTTTCAGGAGAGCGTCCCCCTTTGCTTCGCACGGAGTCTCTGCCCGTCTCCAGCGGAGACATGGAGGCCGTGAAATCCATCGTCGCTTCGAATTTCTCACGCACCATTTTAGAAGCGACAACTTACGACTCCCTTGTTCTCCTCTATGCCAACTGGTCAGATACACGGGACTTACCTCTTCCACAAAAAATTTAGTTTGGAAGCTTTTCCAGGTGGAGGGGCCTTTCTGCCTCATCAACTGAGCAAATCCCCGTTTGTGTGATTTTCAAAATGTCTGACAAGAGAGGCTTATGAGATGTTCTCCTATTTGCTCAACGACGTTCGTGCATAGTTTGCTTTTAAGTATCAGCAGCCTTTATTGTTTTTGCTGGGCCAGCACTTCTGCAACGTGTAGTGCTCTTATGCCCTGTGTGCATATCAAGGGTCACATCTGCAAGCGAGCCGTGCTTGAATGCACAAGAGGGCTGTATTAGCGGGTAATGGAGTCAGTTAAAGCGAGTGCGACATTCGCAGGTGCGGCCACTGCCGACGCTTCCAAAAAAGTATGCATCAACTTGCAGAACGTTTTAGAGGCATTTCCTCTATTGCCTTCTTCAAGATGGATGTTTCAAGGAATGGTGAGGACCGGAGCCCTGGGAAGTCTTTTGATGCAACTGTGGCGCAGTAGAAGTCTTGGTGCCATCCCGGGTTATGGAACCTTCAGAGGCCTACAGGGAAAGGGACACACCAGCCCATGAACTGATGCCTTAACAGATAGGATTCTCTGATCCCTGTGCGTTGTGGGTGTGCAGACATTCCGGTGCCTGGATTACGTGTGGAGCGAATTCCGCATGTAGTTTTTTTCGCTAGAGACCCCGAGAAAACTTCAAACACTGCTACTTCTTTGCCGTCTTCAGATACTGTCGAAGCAGCGCGTGCAGCAGCAGCAGCAGCAGCAGCAGCAGATCCGGCTGGCAACAGTTGGCACCTCGGTGAGGGTGCAAGGCGCAAAAAGATTATTACCTTCTCCCACGCGGAGCCTGACGTCCTCGCCTATGGGAAAGCGTTCCTGCTGCAGCACGCTGCATGCAAGTCAATTAATTTGGAGAGGCTTACGGACTGCAATAATGCTGAGGTCAAGGATGCCGAAGATCTCTGAGCCAACCGAGAAAAGCTGCAGCCATGTTGCAGCTCGATGTTTCTGCTCCTTGCGTTGCAGAAGTATCTGTTCCTTGTCTTTAGCTATTCATGCTACTCGTTGAATTGTTGTGCTGCCCTACGGAATTTTCTTCTCTAAATAGTTTAAAAGGCGTAGGTAATGTAAGGGCTGCCGTGATGTTTCACCAACGAACATCTGTTCTAACCTGGCCAGTTTCGTCTGGCCTCCATACTGCACAAGCTTGCCTCTCCATCGCTGCTTAAAGGATATGTTTCAGCAGAGTGGGAACACTAAACCCAAGCTTGCAACCGAGTCGATGGTGCAGATGGTGGCTGCCAAAGTTGCAGGAGAAAAGAATATCTGAAACTTCACCGTTCTATAGTTACGCTTTCGGGTACATTTGCAAACGTACCTGGGTTAGAAGCCTTCCAAAGCTTATGCTATTATAGACGAAGTAACACAGAACTTGAGGAGTTTGAGGGGTGACAGGGGAAGGCGAATCATGATGTCGTTTCAGAAAGAAAAGAAAACGTGCCAGTAACAACGTATCTTCCAATGTTCTTTGTTTGTCATGCCTATTATGTACGAGTTATACATTCTGCTAAGCCAAAACTAATGCAAACTCGTACAGTTGCGTATTGCTGTGCTCGTCATTCTGCAATGCGTCAACTGACAATTAAAATGAAATAGAAAATTAAACTAGCCATGAAGTGGCAGCAACCTGATATTGCATAACCAGTAAGAGGAGCAAAAATGAATGACCGAAAAATGAAACAGGAAGGGGAATGCTACTCTCTCGTTACTCCCAAAACCAGAGGCAGCTGAGGCCCCTGAGACGCTGGCTACCAGGAGGCAAGTCCCGGAGAATGCAATTTTTCGGCCCCAGTTCCTCAGGACAAGACAATAAAAACCATTCAAAGGTGCGTGGGTAGCTGCTGCACAGTCCCACGCCGCTGTAGCTCTTGTTGCCACTGTTGATGCTGTTATGTGCGGTACAACAGTGGCAGGAAAAGCAATTGCCCGATCTTCTGCCCCGGCAGCGACTTTCGACCTGCTGATAAAGCTCCAGCTGCCGCTGCCTCCAGGGAGAACGAGTTACCGTGTTGCCGCAAGGTGAGGAAGCAGTTGAAGGAGGCAGCAGCAAGTGATCACTCCCGCATATAGCTGAACTGACATCCCGTAGTGCGTTCCTGCAAGCACTGTTGCGCCTGTGTGGTGCGGACCCCAGAGGCTGCCGTTGGAGCATGAGCCGCAGCTCGCTTATTAGTTCCTTCAGGTGGTTGCAATGATGCTGCAGAGCGCTGTGTTCTTGCAAGAGCCGAGAATGGTCCTCCTGAACACACTTGACTTGCCGCCGTTCCTGTTCCCGTTGTTCTTGCTGCTGTTGTAATGCTCGATCTTTGACCATGAGCTGGCCTCGCAGTTCTTCACAATGCCGAGTAGAGAGCAAAAGGTCTTCCTTCAGTTGTTTCTTCTGCTGTTGCAGCACTTCAGTTCGTTGATTCTGCTGTTGCAGCGCCTCGTTCTTGGCCTTGAGCTGCTTCTGCAGCTCGTCAAGCTGTTCGGTACACCGGAGTAGTTGTTCCTGTAGGTGTTGCTGCTGCAGTTGTAGCTTCTCAGAGTGCTGCTTCTGCTGTTGCTGCTGCAGAATTTTCTGTTCCTTGTCCGTTAACTGTTTTTTCAGCTCTTTACATTGCTGCGTTATTCTAATGACCTCTACTTGCAGGCGCTGCTGCTCCTGTTCCTGTTGCGCAAGTCGCTGTTGCAGTTGCTGCATTCCTGAATTCTCCTCCTTCAGCTTGTGTTGCAGCTTATCACACTGTTGGGTACACAGCAGCAGTTCTTCGTTTGGGTGCTGTTGCTGCTGATGCAGTGTTGTAGAGTACTGCTGCTGCATTAGTAACTTCTGATGTTGCTGCGCGATGTCCTCATCCTTTTCCTTCAGCTGTTCCTGTATATCATTGTACCTTTTTTCACTCCTGATCAGCTCCTCTTGGAAGCACTGCAGTTCCTGCTGCTGCTGTTGCAGTTGCAGGGATTGTTGCTGTCCTTGTCGTTGATGCAACAATTCCTTCTCTTTAGCCTTCACTTTTTTCTGCAGAGCGTCGCATTCTTGTTTACACCTGCGGAGCTCTTGCCGCAGCACCTGCTGTTCCTGCAATTCCTGATCTTTTGTGTTAAGTTGTTTCTGCAGCTCGTTACATTTCTGTGATCTCCTGTTGAGCTCTTCGTGCAAGTGCTGCCGCTCTTCGTGCTGCTGCTGTTGCTGT
>JRZD01020088.1:4752-21013 GCA_000826945.1 Eimeria nieschulzi
CAGCAGCAACAGCAGCAGCGACGTCCCCAGCGTGAAAAACAGCAGCAGCCAACCCTGGGAATGCGGCTGCAGCATCTTCCGTCTGCACTTTTGGCGGATGCTTGTGAGGCAGCAGCAAAAATGCCTGCCAGCCAGCGGGTGCTGCTGAAAGGTAAGAGAAGTGGCTGCTTAAGGGCCCTAGAAAACTCAAGGGATTTTAGCACCTACGAAACTGATGAGCTTAGGACGCCCCTGACGCTTTGCAGAAGCAGAAGCAACAGCAGCAGTAACAGCAGCAGCAGCAACAGCAGCAGCAACAACAACAGCAGCAGCGAAAGTAGCAACCGCTTGGTGCGGGTCTCTGCCCTCAGCTCTTCTCCCTCACGTCCTCAATCGCCATTCTTCCTTCTCTCCAAGTTGGTTGCAATGTGGCAGACACAACAAAACGGATGTTGCCCCTCCCTTTTCTTTCTGTCTCTTTTGCTCTTTCTGTCCCGCTTGTCCTCTATGTCTCTCTTGTTTTCTCTGTCTCTTGTTGTCCCTGTCTCTCTTGCTCTTTCAGTCTCTCTCGTTCTTTCTGTCTCTCTTGTTCTCTCTCTCGATGGGAACGGAGAGCGGGAGATGGGCGACACGCTATGCTCGTCGCTTATTGGTGCCGCTCCATCTGCCTTTTACATGTCTTTCATCCCTCCTTTGCGTCTTGCCGGTTTCTTTATCTCTTGTCTCGCATTTCTCCGCCGTCTTTGTTGCGTTCAGAGGAGCTTTCTCTTGCTGTCTTTGCCTTTGCCAAAATTCCTGCCGATTGGGATGGCGTGGTGGCCTTGCTGCTGCATCGGCTGGCCAGCACGCCGGAAGCAGTTGAGAGGAGAATTAGCATATCTGGTAATTCGGACCTACCGTTTGAAGCGGATGTTTGGCGATAATAGAAGGCGCAGCAGGATCGACACAGAGACACCTAGGCAAGAGAGGTAGGGAATGGCATTTCTGTTTCTGGCGATTTTCAGGCCTATTGCGGTGTATCTGGGCAGGCGCATCGGCTGGAGTAAGTCAGAAGTGTAGAGCGAAAGTCCCTCGAGTAGACACGATGAAAAGCATCCATCCTTGTTTAGCCAGCATATGCGTACATCGGTTAATACACTTAGGCTGATACATATGATCTATGTGCGTCTGCTTGCATGCATATATAGGCGTATAAATAATGTGCCTCGTCTTATTCTATTGCATATCGTATTTTTTTTATGTTGTTTCGTGCGTGCCTTCATGGCATGAAACTCTGTTTGTTTCATTCCGGCACGCAGCTCCATCACTCTTGTGGTTTGCAATTTGCATACGATTTCTAGTGCAAGGATTCGATGGCTAAAGCGATGCCCGGTCGGGCGTGGTCTAGTGGCTATGACGTCCGCTTAACACGCAGAAGATCCCGGGTTCGATCCCGGGTCCCCGTACCCCTCCTTCGTACCCTTGCTATTAGGACTAGTTTCTTTTTTGAGAAAGAAGTACACTTCGTAGCATAATATGTGCGGGCCTTTAGGCAGAGGCACTGCAGCTAGCTAGCTATGTGCCATACGTCACACGCCTGAGTGAATACAGCCGCGTTAACGGAGGTACAGCCATGTAGATCCACAGGCTCTGCATTGTTTGTATTATTTGAGGACTCCCACCTCTTTTGTATATCTGCATTGATGAGCCTGCACATATTCTGTAAACGGCTAGCTGGATGTGTACATAGTATACAGTTGGATGGACATACCGTTTTATGTTGACAGAGCCTCTGTCCTAATGAGCAGTAAGTCCCGTTGCATGAGGCGTCATTTCCTCTGCAGGTGCCTATGGGGCATTTTATGCGGCAGGCGGAAGGTGAGAAAGATCAGCAAGACCTCATGTCCACCTTTTGCTCTTGGCAGCAAGTAGAGCACATCTTTGTAGAACATATGGCTGGCCTTCCTTATGAGGTTGCTTCGACTTGCCTACGATGGCAGCAACACTGGAGACTTTTTTTTCTTGTGCAAAAATGCACCACGGCGCTTTCACGTTTCCGCTGCGAGTAGGTCGGCTGCTTGAAGCAGCAGACAAACTCGACGCGAGGCAAACTGCGACCTTGTTATGGGCTGTCAACCGCCTCATGCAGCAGCACCGGCGGCACTTTTTAACAAGAGAAGCGGTACGAACTGCAGCAACAGGAGCAATAAAAGGAGAAGAGGAGGCATGGGAAGCATCAGTGGGCTTGCTAAAGGCACTCCATGTCCGCGCGAGAGAAACCTTCTCATCTATGACCAACCAAGGTAGTTGCTGCATTCTGCCTCTGGCTGCACACAAATACGAACCCTATAAACCCATATATGGCAAGTGCTTGTATATCTATTAGATACATGTACTTGTTAAATATGTGCACGTGCATGCACAAGGGTAGCCGATAGTTGAGCACCTGACTGGGTTCTGTTGTAGGTCTTTCCAACTCCATATTGGCGCTAGCGGCGACTCTGGGCCGGGCCTCTGAGACAAGAGACAGCCTCTTTTTTCTTCAACAGGATTATGAGAGTGAGGCAAAACCTAGAACGACTACGCTAAATGCGGCTTGGCGCACCGCTGATAACCCCACGTACCTGGTTCAATCACATCAGTGGTTAAACAGACAGAGATTTACTGTACTTCAGTTTGTTCCAATGCAGCTTGTCTATTTGTAGACTTGTCGTTGCGAATATGTGCTAAGATTAAAAAGCAGGAAAACGCACATTTTAGTGTTCACAGCACTCTGCAACGCACATTTTAGTGTTCACAGCACTCTGCACTCTAGCCAGCCCAAAAGCATTTATTTGTCGTTCTGCTTTTCTCAGAACGAATCGCCCGTCGTATTGTCGGGTTTCAGGCGGAAGACCTTGCAGCCCTTGTAGGCATTTTGTTTTTCTCCTGCCTGTAGGCTAGATATGTCCATATACGGAGATGTATTCCTGCAGATAGTGTGTAAAAGAAGTACCTAAGAAAGGAGTGTCCTTGCTGTTTGTTATGAATTGTTCATGTGGAAGAGCCACTTTCTGCCCTTTCTGTAAGCTACTGTGGTTTATTGGCTTGTCTTGATCGCCTGCATGCTGCCCCACATGCAGCAGTTCCACGGAATTGTGGCTGCTGTGCTAAAGCTCGCCGAAACTGACATCCGGCACACATACCGCAGACGAGTTCGGGCGGTGTGGGAATTGCTTCTCCTATAAAGAAGCCCTAATGTGGCATTACGGGGTGATCATGTTTCCTTAAGTGCAAGGTGTGCATCTGCAGCAGACTGTGTACTGTGCTGGATACCAGGACGAAGTTGATAGTGCCTCTCTTGTGGGCTCTCTTTAGGCCACTGCTCTGGCGCTGACAAGGGGTGGAGCACTACTGCAACAGCGTGTTTTGCATGCAGCACCGGATACCGGCGACGCATTCAATGCTACACAGCTTGCGCAAATTATTTATGCGTTTGGTACGTTGTCGTAGCAGCGGTAGAATCCGATTGTGTGCAGCCGCTCTCAACCGCTGCTGCAGCAGTTGAGAGGGCAGGTTTGAGCCGAAGCGCTGCAGCTATGTGGGTGTTTCCTGCCTCGCGAGAGCTTCTTTACTCCTTTAAACGTTGGGGCAATAGCAGCAACAGCAACCTGTCCTACCGCTTTTGCTGCTGCGGTGAATGATACATCATGTAAGCAGCTGGCGCTCCGCAGTGTATACGCTGCAGCGACATGCTGTTACTTTGCATGCGTTGAAGGGCTACTCCGCGGCAGCACGCACCTTTTTGCGAGCCTCCAGTTTCACGTGCTCGAAAGGCTGCAACAGTTTGCTGTCCCTGGTGAGGTCTCGAGTTGTTTTCGCCTGCTCTTGAATCATACATGTGCAGGAAACGAACGAGCCAAGGCTAACAGGAATGGCCTTGGGTGGTTTTGTGTGTGTGTAGAGCTTTGCGATGTTATTTGGGGCTACGCAGTCGCACGGTTTCACGATTTGAATTTTTGGGAGGTCCGCAGAGGCCCTGCAGACGACAGGCCTGACACAGTCGCCTTCTTTAACTGTTTGTGTATACCTAGGCTATTGAATTTTAATGTTTAAAGAAACAGACGTACGCGCCTTCGTCTAATAGCATGCCTGGCCCTACCTTGCCTGCTATATATGACGCCTTTGATTGTTGGGGTAACAATAACGGTTGTTCCAATTGGAATCCCGGGTGTTCACAGACCTGCCTCTCTCTTGTTCCTGCGGATCGTCTGCCTGGAGATGATAGATGTGCCCTGCTGTTTCCAGCACTGGATGAGATCATTGGAGGTGAGCACAACTGACTGCAATGCAGACATCGACGTTCAACCCCGCCAGCCAAGGTGCTAGTGCTACAGTTCATTTGAAATCCATTGCAGTTACGTTTTCGTGTATACCCCGGGAAATCGTTCGATAGGGTGTGGCTCCTCTGGCTTCTGATTGTACTTCAGTTTGCAGCTTACTTCCTTGATCACATATGGGTGGCACCTGTAGACATGCGTCTTTGTTTCACTCAGCGCTTCCGGTATTACGTTCTTCCCGCCTGCAGCGAATGAAGGCATATACAAGGGGTGCGTGTTCTTAGACTGTCACTAGGGTGTGCTGTGTGACCAGCCGTTGTCAGGTGGTCTGCCAATACCTGTCCGTGTCGTGTGTGTGGTACACGCCCTCGTTGGGAATCAGGCAAGAGCCAGTAGATGCGGCGGATAGCTGCTTTTTCAAATTGCTTTCCAAGCGCATTTGTCTTTTTCCGGGCGTTTCAGAGGCATTTTGGGCCTTGCAAATGGAGGAGCACCCCGCTAGCTTCGCTGCCCACGTTGGGGAAGGTATGGAGGTGTGGTGTGCCAATAACAACCCTGAGCCAACCGAGATACATTATGTGGCCAAAATTTATTTGTACAGCTGTATGTATGTGAACCATGAGTGCTATACGTTGAGCACTGAGAAGCCTTCATCCCAGTCATAGCTTCTGCGTATAACTGAGGTGATCACATATACATCAACAGGTATCGTGTTGCATGCTGCGCACTAGAGCGGCAAGAGCAGCGGCGGTTTATTTGTGCGTTTTCGGTGTTCAGCTTTGAAGTCTCTCAGCCTCAGTCCTACCCTTTGCATGGACGCCGACGGGCACCTCATCGACCTGTTGGTGCAGCTGTCGTGGCCTCAAAGCGACTCTGACTTTGGAGCGACTGCGGCTGCCCAAGATGAACAAGCAAACCCGACACGTTGCATTCAGATGGCCTTCCTGTGCCACGCTTATTTGCAGCAGCAGTCGGATCATCAGAAGCGCCATGGAACACCCCTAGGACCTTCTGTGCTTAAGCACCGACACTTGAAGCGCAAAGGTGAGTCTGACATGCGATTAGCTAATGTTAATGTGTGTAGGGCTGCCAGGTATGTATGCTCCAGTCCCGCGGTGCCTTCAACTGTATGCATGTGCATTTTCTGAGGGGATAATGGATTATCTTTTTGCACTGTTCCTCAGGTTTTCATGTGGTTCATTTGTCGTGGAGTGTCTGGCAGGTAGGGAACGCAGTAGGCGGCTGCTTGGTCAGTAAAAGAATTTTTACAGGGTCGTCAGAGATATGGAACGTCGCCCAGAGTTCGTTGCTTCCGTGCCTGTTTCTGCAGCGCCTGTCCCCCAGCGGGCAAATCGCGCTGCTACAGCGTGAGGTAGAATTTGCCAAGGCAGCGCTCCGTGCTTCAGTAGTCAAGACGGAAAGTGCCATCGGTTGAGCCACCCTAAGGCATCCTGGAGCGGGCCAGCAGAGTAGTCTCTTGGTCCACTATGTGGCATATTACCAGCCTACACTGTCCGCCCTGCGTCATTCAGTTTTAAAAGAACATCCTGTGTTGTGGAGGTCAGCATATAGCAATTAGCTCTTGTAAAAGAGCATCCTTCATCGATTCACTAACTTCTATGCGCAACTCAAATTCTTATCTGTAAATATAGGGGTTGACGCGCTGTCACCCACGTCGCTGTACGCGCATCCGCCATGAAGTACCCGAGCACAAACATAATTAGGCGTAACCCTTCAGAACTCAGAAGCTTTTCACATGTTAATGCTCGCATTCCACTGCACCTAGTATCTATGTAGTTACGCCAGTATAAGATTTCAGCTTCGTGTGGACAACAACCTGAGCTGAACAAGCTTGGCGAGCAGGAATTTTGTGCTCTGACGAGGCGGAGGCTCCCGCAACTATATAGCCAAGGCACTCCAGCAATGGGAATATTGGCAAAACCCTTTTCTTTATTTCAGGCAGATAAAATGATGATAGCAAGATTCTGCTAAGTTTACTACAGTGTACACAGCACAGTAGCACGTGGTGGCCTCCTGACGCATCCTTTCCGAGCCTTCAAGTGCTCAAGATGATCCAACAATTTGCCATCTCCGGTGAACTTTTATTGGTTTTGCTTGTAAGTCTGCACGCACGTTGCGCAGATTAAGAACTGGTAAAACTGGTTTCAAACTAGGGCTTTACTTAGGGCTAAGCTCCTCCACTGTTCCACATTTTGAATATCCGGGAGATCCTGCTCGGTTGCGCGGATAGCAGCCCTACGAACTCCAAGTCCTCAACTGCTTAAAGAACCCAGATAGAGCACCCAAGGACCCGTAGTAGTCCAGCATCATAAGTAATTTTGACAGAGCCTGTTTGCTCATAGTGACCAAACGGGCTCTGTCAAAAGACACCATACCACATGACAGTCAGCATCTTCGATTCGTTATCCACGAAAACGGCAACGGTCACACAGACGGAGATACCCACAGCATCTTAAAAACCCTTCAACGCAGAAAACTGACACGTGTGTGCAGTGGATTGTCGTATGAGTTCCTTAGAGCGAACTGATCTAGGTGCTACCGTCTCTCATATGCGATACAAGGAATCTAAATCAATTATTACAGTCCAGCACTCGAACACATAAACATTAGAGGTCTTCCTGGAGGCGACAGCCTTTTTCCATACAGTATGATGTTTTTCCCTCCCTACGCCTATGACATGAAAAACCTAAAGTATGCGCAAACGCCACTACCGGCCAGCTGCTGCGTCCGTTTTACTAGCTTACTAGTGACCAAGTTAGCGAGTTGCTTTTTTAATTACCTTATGGACGACTGCCCAAGTTGTCCTCAGAGATGGCCGAAAAGACCATGGTGCTGCAGCTCAGCCCGCTGCACGGAGACTCTGCAGAGCGTCTCTGCACGAGACTGCAGGGAATTGGGTCCTGCAGCCCTTCAAATCGATGCCCGCAGCCAAGCAGTTGGGCTTGGCTTGTGCCGCGGTGGCTCTCAGAGCCTTGCACCCCGTTCTCCGCAGCAGTTGCTGGGGCAAATAGATCCCTTAAGTTTGTGTACCTGTTTATTCAACGCGTCTCCGTAGATTTAACGCGCCTCAGTAGATAATCCATGACCTGTCTGTACGAGGAGCGGCTAGCAGATTCATCCATTCCGCTCATGCAAGTGAGCACAACGGACATGCCTTTTTCTGGCTTTTTCACACGCCAGGCAACATGCAGATGGGCAGGTCGATCCACTGCAAGCGGGAGGCACTGATAAGCAGATCGGGCTGTTCACGGATGGTGATTCCTCTAATGGAGCAACCCCACTTAGGCGAGCATCAGGTTGCCTATTGGAGCATTCCCTTCCTCCACTGGAAGGGGACGGCAGTAGCTGCAACACATGCAGTGGGCAGCAAATGACCTCTACAGAACGGGACCCTATTGGGGCCTCGTACGCTGTAATTGTGTGTTGTGAGGCACAGTGTGTGTGAAGTGACAGCTAGAAAACTAAGCGGAACAGGCCGTCTTCTATTGGTGCCTCAGGAGAAGCAGCTGCAGCTGCAGGTTCAAAACAGGGCGGTGGCGTTGGTGGGGCAGGAGAGGGAGAATGCGGAGACACCAGGGAGGCCTCTATGATGCTAGTGGAGCTGAGGAAGTCAAGGTATTCCCTGGCCAGCCCTCGGGAACTCTTTTCTGGCGGCTGCTCTGCATCTTTTCCCTGCAGAGGGTCGAAGGGTAGCGGTTGCTGGCGTGGGCACATGCTGCCGATGCCCTTGCACCCATCATCGAAATCCGTTTCTGTTTCCCTTGCATTTTCCTGGCGGGTTAGTGTCGCCCCTATGGCAGACGGCACTCCATCTTCATCTGCGGAGGAGCCACGAGAGGCTGAGGGAGCCTGCGGCCCAGAATGGCAGTCGGAAGCGGCTGTAGTGGCGCGTGCCAAGGGAAGGACCTCCTCGCGTTGTAGGAAGCCAGATGCAGGGAACTCCTCAGAGATATCCCCACGCAGTGCAGCCGCCCTCCACAAGAGGACAGCCGAATCCGACAGTCCGGAGAAGCAGGGAGCAACACATAAACCATCGTATTCCATCTGCTGCTGCTTATGCTGTTGAGGCATTTCTGTAGCTTTTTGGCGGCTCGCTCCATCCGTTTTTTTGGGTTTTTGTGGACTCGTGCAAAAGCTCCACGTGTCCCCTTTTGCTGTGCGGGGCTCACGAGGCAGCTGGGGGTCTGAGGGCCACAGCAGCTGCTTCCCAATCAAAAAGAAACTTGCCTCCGCCTGCCTCTGCTGCGCTGCACAAGGTTTAAGTTTAGTTGCCAATGTCTCTCGTTTCCCTTGCAGGTGTGCCTTTGCCTGCTTCTGTTTTGCTGGATTCTCTCCGTGCATCCCGTGGCCAGCCATGGCCCCTCTCCCCTCTGTTGAGGCTGCCGCTGGCCTCTTGGGTGTCGTAGCCTGCCCGACCTTCATTCCGCTTGCTCTGCGGGGAGCAGAGACAGTCAGCAGCTCCTTCTGCTGGCGCAAATAAGATATAGAGGAGAGCCCCACGGGCAGCATCTCGCTTTTCCGTCTCTGCTGCACCGCTCCTCCTGCAAAGTGTCTGCGTGCCCTCTGCAGGAGCAAATCCATTGCTGGTTGGTGCAGGCCGTGAGCTTTGGGGGCAGCCGCAGCAGCAGGCGCAGAGTGAATGCCAGCTGGGGCTGCCGTCTTGTTCGCTCTTGGGGTCTGCAGCACGAATCGGAGACACCCAACAGAATTAGAAGCGAACCCTCCCGTTGCTGCAGTGTCTGTTGTTCCCATCTCCTGATTAGTCAGCATCTGCTCGGGACCCTCTGGTGCTGCTGCAGCAGCTGCAGCGGCGCTTCCCCTGCACAGCAGCAGCTCCACTACGGAGTATCTCCGCGGTCTTGGCTCCATCTGAGGGGCCTCTAATTCGGCTTTTGCTCTGCTGGTTTTTCTCTCTGCATCTCTTGCAGTTATCATCAGCTTACAGCCATCGCAGCCAGTGACGTCTGCCAGCAGCTGCCCTTCAACGCCAACACTCTTTTTACGTGGTGAAGGGTCCTCTGTTTCTGTTTCTACTGACAGAGGCAAATGCACCGAGAGCTGCTGCAGCTGCTCACCACCGCCTGTCTTTTTTAGCATGTTCCCGCGAAGCCGCTCTTGCCCAGCTGCGACTTCCCATCTGCTGCTGCGGCTGTCTCCGTTTAAGCTGCTCAAAGCATCCTGCAGCGGCACCCCCAATGCTCCGACCACGCACTGATGCGAAGTGAAGTGACCCTCTTGCTGCTCTCTTTTTTGCTGCTGCACTTGCGCTTGCTGCTCCGGCTGCTGCTGCTGCTTGCATTCCTCGTGTGTCTGCCAGTGCTGCTCCCCACCCCCTGGTTGCAGCTGCTCTTGTTGTTTTGTGTCCCTTTCCTCCGAGACCGCAGGAAATGATTTATCATGTGCTTCCTCCTGCTGCAGAACTGATACTAGAGACAGCAGCGGACTGCGCTGCTGCTCTTCTCGCTGCTCCTGCTGCTGCGGGAGAAAAGAGCTAGACGGTGCTGCGGTGTCTGTACAGCCGTTTAGTTGCTGGGAGAGTTTGTTGCTGGTGTCGGTGTCTGTACAGCCGTTTAGTTGCTGGGAGAGTTTGTTGCTGGTGTCGGTTGAACTGGCGTCTGCAACCGTTAGCATTGCTTTAACCGCCTCGCTTCCGTCAGACACTCCAGTACCATCTGCAGCAGCAAATGATGGCGCTGCCACCGCACTGCAGCCAGCTTCTGCTTTTGCTGCAGCGGGAGCCGCCCCAGCCAACGGCATAAGGGAAAGGCCTCCCAGCAGTAAGGCACCTGGCCATCTCCAGAAGCTAGGAGTTGCAGCAGCAGCAGCAGCAGCAGCAGGCGCCGCAGCAGAAACAGACACTGGAGTAGCTGGCGCTGATAAAGCGGCTGCTGCGCCTCCGGCTTCACTACCCTCTTTCTCGCGCCTTGCCGAAGACTGTCCCTCTTTTGCTTCCAAGCTGAGGCTCCTCCTGCTTCCTGAAGGTGAAGCAGCAGCAACAGCAGCAGTAGCAGCAGTAGCAGCAGCAGCTGCAGCAACAGACATGCCGGTGGAAATACGCTCGGGCTCTACTGTTTTGGTAGCCCCGCTCCAATTAAAAACATTTTCCGTGCAGACAGCCGCTGGCATCGACTTTAAGGAGCTCAGGCCTGTCTTCCCTCTCGTGCAGCAGCAGTTGCTGCTGCTGTTGCTGCAGCTGCTGCTACTGCAGCTGCTATTGCCGCAGCTTTTGCTGCCCCCTTTATTCTCCCACTTGCTAAAAGGGAAGGTGCATGCGGTGCTGATGGTCCCCTCAGGTGTGGTGTCTCTAAAGCAGCAGCACATATCACTTGCCCCTCCGCAGTGCCCAGTAGCAGCTGCTGCGGCGCTTCTGGCACTCATTGCAAAAACGTCTCCGTTCCTCAGCTGTACCCATTCCTCTGGGAAAAGCGTCGGCACCTGCTGTCCTTGCCAGTGCTGCTGCTGCTGCTGCTGCTGCTGTTGCTGCTGCTGACTCGCACTTTGCTGCTCCCAGCGTCGCAGCAGGACCTCCTGCTCCTGCTGCTGCTGAGGAGGCTGCATCTGCTGACTCAGCGCAGAATCGGTTTGCTGCAGCACATTATGTTGCTGCAGCAATAGCTGCTGCTGCTGCTGCTCCATAGACACAGTCCGCAAGGGGGAGGAGCCGTTGCTGCCTCTGCTGCCGTCTAGTCTGCTGCTAGAGAGATGGGAGCAGCAATTGCTGCAACAGTTGCAGCTGCTGCAGCAAACGGATTGCTCAACTAGAGCCTGCGGCTCCTGCAGAAGCTCTAGGAAAGAAGCTCCTTTGCTGCTGTGCTGCTTCGCAGCTGAGGACTGGCTGCTGCAGCTGCTTTTGCAGCTATCTTCGCAGTCCGCTGGGGGGCCCCTCCTGCTGCAGTTTGACGCTGCGGAGTTCCCCGCGCAGGCCCCGCAGCTGGCAGGAGAAAGAACAGATCCTGCAACTGCTGCTACTGCAGCAACTGCTGCTGCACTGGCTTCCCTGTGGGGATGCATCAGAGTGTCTGTACACTGGAGAAGGGGATGCCGCTGCAGCTGCTGCTGCATGCTTGCCTGCTGCGGCCTTTGCTGCTGCTGCAGTCGAGCCAGCTCATCGAGCTGTTTCTCCTTCGTGCAGCAGCAAGCTAGGGGCAAGCGTCCCTCTTGCAGCTGCAGAGAGTGCTGCCGCTGCAATTGCTGCGCTTGCTGCTGCTGCTGCTGCTGCGACACACAGGGACGGCTGCTGTGGACTGCTGCCAGCATGTGTGCGGCTTCCTCGGATTGCTGCAGAGTGTCCCGTGAGGTACAACTGTCCGTGCTGCAGTGCTGCTGCAAGCTGCTGCTGCCGTGTCTGCTGCAGTGCTGCTGCAGGCTGCTGCTGCTGCAGTCTAACGAGCAGCAGCTGTAGCTTTTCGGCCCGTTGCTGTTGCCGCTGCTGCCCGTGCTGGGCTGCGGGGCTAGCAGCAGCTGGCCTGCGGTCTCTTTCTGGAATGCCCCCGAAACGTCGCAGCTGCTGCTGCTGCTTTTTACACCTGAAAATAGGCTGTCACTTGCTAGTTGTGGTTGCCGCTGCTCTTGCTGCAGCAGCAGCTGTTGCTGCTCCTGCTGCAGCATTACAGGCTGCTGCTTGGGCCCCAGCTGCAGCTGCAGATGCTCGTCGGACAGCAGCTCGCCCCCCTTGCGCTGTATGTGCACCTCATAGAGGCGCGTGCTCCCCTTGTAGGTAGGCCTTGAGTCTAGAAACGGATTGCTGCAGCAGCCACAACAGAATCAGCAGCAGCAGCAGCCTCTTCGTGTAATGATAAATGCAAGCAAAGGCAGCCCCCGTACATACAGAGCTGCGAGCAAGCAGCAGCAGCTTGGCATCCTTGCTTGCGTAAAGTCACGACAGCAGAAGCAGCAAAAGCAGCAGCAGCAAAAGCAGCAACAACAGAAGCAGCAGCAGCAAACTTGCTTGTCGAGTAGCAGCGGCTGCAGCAGAGGATTGACCGGGAAATCCACCCTTAAACCAAACGGCGAGGGTTTCTTCCAGCGAGTTGGGGGCTTCCTTCGAAGTGTACTGTAAGGCAGGGTAGCCACGTGCTGCTGCTGCTGCTGCCGCCGCCGCGGTTGCAACTGCAGAAAATCCTGCAGCTGCTGCTGCTGAGATACCCGCTGCTCCAACTGCTGCTTCTGCTGCTGCTGCTGCTGCTGCTTTTGCTGCCGCTGTTGCTGCAGCAGAGCAAGCCTTGCTGGAAGTTGTCTCAGCAGGAGCTGCGGCGATTGTTGCTGCTTCTGCTGTTGTTCTGCTGCAGAAGCGTCGGCAGCAAGACACTCAAACGAGGGTGCCTTAAACCACTGCAGCCCTGCAGCTCCCGGGACGGCTGCTGACTGCTGAGGCCTCTGCTGCTTTGAGCAGCTCGGTGCTGCTGCTGCAGGTTTCGCACGCGTCTTGCCTGAGGAGCACTCCAGCTGCTTCTTTGCTGGAGAGAGTTGAGGAGGATGCATACGTCGAAGGGCTTTGCGGCGCTGCCTTGGCTGCTGTTTCTGCTGCTGCAGCTGCTGGTGCCTTTCTCTCTGCAACACGGAAGATGTTGTCGATACACCTGAAGAGAGACTTAAGGCCTTCGTAGAAAACCTCGGCTGCTCCTCAGGTGTATCCGTAGTAACGCCTGCAGCCAACGGGCCCCCTGGTGTTAGTGCACCCCCTGCTTTGAGCGGTCTCGGTGCGTGCAGGCCTGGTGCGGGAGTCTTGGGCTTCTGGAGTTGCTGCTGTTCTTGCTCTTGTTCGACTTGCAACTGCCGCTGCAGAAGCAACAAATGCTGATGCTCAGCTTGATGCTGTTGCGTCCTACGGCGCTGTTCGGGTAAGGAATCGTGCGGGCTTCCGCCTGCCCAAAGCAATGGGTTATCCGTCTGCTGTAGCTGCGCGTATGGGTGGGGCTGCTGCCTTTGCTGGTGCCGCTGTTGATGCTGGTGGACAGGCAGTGGCGCCTGTTGAATTACATCATGCGCAGCACCTGCGGAGGACATCTTACCTCCGTTGAACCGTTGGGCCTGTGGCCGTTGCTTCTTCTCGTGCTGAGAATGCCGTGGTGTCTCTCCCTCCCGTTCGTAGTTTCTCTCCTAAACGAGCTGATAAACAAACTTTCCGTTCCGAAGCAAAATAATCTTTTAAGAAAAATATCCATTAGTTCTTCTCCCTCTTCCGCAGCTGCAAACCCTCGTTTCTATGGCTAGGGGCGCCTGAGTTGGTGCCTCTGCTCGTGCTGCTAGGGGTTCTGCCGCCAGCTGCTGCTGCTCCATTAAGTAACCGTTTTTGTTACTCTACATTGTGTGTTTATTGTTTCCTGTTACATACCACCAGACCTCATATTTGAAGCATTCAGATGGTGCGATGCCTTGCAGCTGCAAGTTCTGTCAACTGCTGCTGTGTCCTTGGGAGCAGCCGGGGCCCAACGGCCTTTCAGCACAAACAACAAAATGTCAGTTGGGATATAAGGCCGAAAATATTTCTGTAACCCGCCGCCGCAGTGACGCTCCACTAGCAACAACGGACACTTGGCAGCGCCTTCCCTGCCCAGAAAAAGTGGAACGATACGTCTGGCAGGCCCAACAAGCAGATTTAGGCAAACGTCTTTAAAAATAAACTTGTGGTTGGTGCAGGAAAGGCTTGTCCGAGTTGTCAACCAACAGGCAACCCTTGCGAACAAAAAAGGATCGACTGACGCAGAGGAAGGCAACATAAATGAAACAAACAAACACACAGACCTGAACTTACAGCGATCAAACTCACTACCTGTATTAGAAAAGTTGATAATGGAAACAGCCTGTATTTCTTGTTTTCCCGTTGTTTATACTCTACCTCACCGCAGAGACTGTCGGCGGTGCCTGCCTGCGGCAGGGGTTCACAGAGAATAGTCAGTCATGGCTTTGAGTGAAGCACATGAAGTATCATTATGCAAAATTATCAAAAGAGTTACTTTAGTGAAGAAATACAAAAAAATACACTGAACAGAGGAGAGAGGCAGATAGGTTGCTAGCTCTGTGTACACCGCCGTGCTGTGTGGGGCTGAGAGCACTCCAGCTAGATGGTCCGTTGCTCTTTTAATTGCTACCGGTGCGGTTATTGAACGGTTCTCTTTTAATTTGTTTTAACTTAAACTTAAAGTTCTGTGCTTCTCTAATTGCCTATCTTCATGTCTGACACAGGAGAAGGGAATCCATTTGGTGGGTCAGGATCTTCTATGATATAGCCATAAGTTTCTGGAACACGATCTCTACGTACGCCACCACCTGTAACGGTCGTACTTATACCTTTGCCTAGGAGCTATAAAATTACAACACAAAACAATAACTTAGGAGTAGTTAGACTGTAAAGAAGTAACAGAGTCGGAATCAACTATAGCTTACCCTGGTCTTCCGTAACACACCCAGCATAGAATGGTAATGAGTGTGCTGAATATTACAATGGTTGTTTGTTTTTTATTGCTTATCACTGTACTAATTAATGTTTTAAGTTATCTATGAGTGGAAGGGCTGAGTTAGTTTATGTAATGAGCTGTAGCCCACCTCCTCAGATTGTATGTTGGGATGCGTGCGTGCCCAAATTGCAGCCGGCCTGCACCTTGGCCGCTTCCCCTTGACAATTGACTTTGCTCAGGTTGTAATGGCCTAAGAGAGGCAAGCCAGATCAGGGTAGCCTTTTTTGGGATCTAACTATTCTAAGTTATTGTTTCATGTTAGTACTTGTGGCCTTTGAGCCGCGGCCTAAGTACGAGCATTACACTCATCTCCCTCTGCAGTTGCAGGGCTGCTCCCTTTAGTAAATTTAATTTGGATTTAATCTCTTAAATCCGTTTAAAGGATACCGTTAGATGTCGTTGCTTGCTAGCAGTCCCCACGTCCGAGACAGCTTGACTTTGAACCCTTATGGGGTGAACCATAAGCCTGTCTTTAAGTTTTAAAGCTATTGCGCTATTAGATTAAGCACGTTTACTTATTTTATTAATTGTCTATGAGTGCCTAAGATCACTTCAGTATTGGGCCTTACATGTGGGTGGCCGATGTAAAGAAATGCTAAAACGACATGGAACTTTTAGTATTTGACCATTTGGAAAAAGGTCAAAAACCAAACTACAACAAATCTTTTATCTTTTGTAAAATCGCATAGCGCTGTTCTTTAGCCCTATGTGCACGCATAGCTAATCCTTAAGGATAGCATTTTACAAAGAGAGAATTTTTTTTTTCCGCACAATTTTGAAACTACAATTTTTCACTAGAAACTTTATATTTAGGTAAAAGTTCAAAGTTATTTTAAGGGTTAGGATCGAGAGGTCAGCTGCAAAATACAATCGCAGTAGAGCGGGAAGTTCATCCCTTTGCGAGAAATGAAGGCCTGAGCGGGCCTGAAGTTGCAATGGTTAAGTGCCCATTTGGTCATTGGAGGTTTTTGCCAAAACTACGTAGCTTCGGGTTCATAAGGCAAGAGGTTTTCCGACGGCCTGTGGACCTCCAGCAAGCCCCTCCTCCTCTCCCGATAATGTGGCGGTGAAGGTTTGGGGACTAGAACCATTCAGCAAGTAGGCAATGCACATTGTGCTAGATATGAGCTACTTGACCGGAGTCGCGCTGCCATTAAACTGCCACGTCGTTACGCCGTCATTTAGGGCGTGACTGGTTAAAGATAAAACGCCTCCCTTCCTGCACTCAACTCCAACCCAGCTTGCCAAAGTTGACAACCGTTAAAAGTCGTTTAGTACAAATATACGCATGCAAAAAAAATATTGAAGTACAAATGGAAAAGATGATACACATGTAATCCATTGCAGCGCCACTGAAAAGGAAAAGCGTGTAACTAAGGAGTCCAGTTATGCTGGTAAATATAGCATGACATATACTACTGGAACGAAATATGCCTTCCAAAGTTTGTCCACCAAAATATGCCTTTCCAATAACTAATTTTGATTCATAAAAAAGTGACTAGTGCT
>JRZD01020092.1:0-20773 GCA_000826945.1 Eimeria nieschulzi
CAATCGGAGGAGGAGAAAGCCGAGGCTCTCTCGGCCTGTCAGGAGGCAAAGCGAGATGGTCTCGAAAAGTTGAACGGACTGCTGCTGCACGCAGAGGCGGACCTTAGAGACCAATGGATTGGAATTTTGGGGCTTGAATTCGATCAGCAGAATATGACAAAATTGCGAAGAGAGGTCGACGTTTGCCTCCTTCAAGAAGAAGATTTCCGCTCATCTTTAAAGAAAAAAATGAAAGAGGCGGCCAATGCCTTGCACCAGTGCATGCACAGACTCGAACAGATCGACGACAAACAACTCCAGAAAATCATGCACAGATTGGGACTGCCGGGTGGGCTGCCAGCAGACAAATGCAGAAAGGCGTGACGCAAACCTGAGAAGCCAGCTGCTGCTGTACAGCTGCAATACCCAAGGCAGCTGACAGACAACCACACAGCATGGCAGCAGCAGAAACAGCAAACTGCTGAACTCTCTATTAGAACAGATGCTGAAGGTGAGACATGCCAAGAATAGTAAATCGAATGATCGCCACGGTGGAAATGGACGGAATGGCTCAGGCAGTCCAGAGACATTCCTGCCAGCAACCCATTTGATTTAGCGGCTTTGCCGCAACCAAAAATGATTATTACTCTTATGCTTAAACCGTAAATTATTATTTTTTTTATCACAACCACAAAAAGCTTTCTACTGCTAGATGTCTAACCCACAACAACTTGCCCGTTTCCCTCGAAAGGTTGACCTGAGATTAATCAGTTGTTCGGATTAGAATCCGTCTGTTTTTTGGCGTGGTTGCAGCGCCTTCAGAGTTTATTTATTTTGCCATTTGTATTTTTAGAAAGCAAAAGCCGAGACAAATGATGGTTCTGTTTAGAATGGAAAAGGTAAATGGGAGACAGAAAGAAGACAGAAAAAAGAGAAAAAAACGACAGAAAAAAGAGAACGTTTGTATAACTCGGTCTAAAAGAACCTTTGAGCGCTAATTCAAAGGATTATTATCTGGCTCCATATGGCGCCAGGCTTCCATCAGGGGTGATGCTTCTAGGCGGGTTAAGAATGTCGTCGCTGGGTTTTCAGTTCAGGCCGCATGCATCCCTCCAATAAGTGGATTAACTTTGAGTTTTGTTATCTACAAGGCATCGATTATGTGTAACAGATCATTCCGTCTTGATCTGTTTCATTAATGACATGCTAGGGTTGAAGGGGGGCTGAGGGGAGTTAGGCTAGACACCCTGATTCTGAGAGGCAGTGGTATGGTTGTTTTGGGCGCATGTGCGTTGATGGTTGGATTGGGTGCATGTAGCAGTTGCAGGCTCGGTATTTATTGTATTTCACAAGTGCTGACCAGTAGCCTTGGTCCGAGAAGAGATAGGCTAGGCGGCCAGCTTACGGTTGAAGTGTGTGTCGCTTTGTGTGTGTTTGTTCCCCTTGCTTTCTCAGCCTCCTGCGTGGGTAGCAGAAGGCTGCAGCTGGGCGTTTTATCTAATAAAAGTGCATGGAAACGGGCAATGTGACATGGCATTGTCTACATTGGGATAAGAAAATTTTGTAGATGAGCTGTTTCTTTTCAGTTGCAAATTAATTCTCTTATAAACACAATTCTGTTCAGCTGGGAAGTCTTGGGTCCTGGTTATTTGATATTGCATGGTTTTACTCTTACATCGCCCTAACATGCTGCTTCTCCCTCACGTCTTTCCTGTACTTTATTGTTCCGCAGAAAATGATGGGTCACTGCTAGATGTCCCAGTTGCATTCCACTTCTCTACACTCTCTTCTCCTCTCACATAAGCCTGTTCAAAAACCCGCTTCCTTTATCTACTTTGTTCAAGCTAACTACTCCGCTTTGTATCGAGCTTTCCCTTTAACGATCTTTGGAAAGAGACTGAAAAACAGGCATTTCACTTGGGATCATGTATTATCACACCGCAGCTAAGTCGTTGACGTTTTATACATAGTGAACCAGACCAAAAAGGCAAAGCATTTCTTTTACTAGCAACCCAGTTCCTAAAGCTAGGGAGGGAAAACAATATCCACACCAAGCTGCTGCAAACCTGCAAAAGTTGCCTCAGAGTGTTAAGACTGCGAGTTTTTTCGAATAGTAAAACGTTAATTTCATGGTTTCTTCTTTACTTAAAGAGGAGTGGTTGGCTTGAACAAAGCAAATAAGGAAAAATACAGAAGAGATCTCGATGAACGCATATGAGCAAGACGGAGAATGCAGGGATTATGTGGCATTTATACGAGTGTCCTTCCGGCAATCTCTTCATGCTAGTCACTATTATAGTAGGACAAGTAGCTAATTGCAGAGCTAAGCAATACGTCTGAACGAAACTTGTGCAAATGGAAACAATCGGGACTTTAACCGGTGGCTTTTGGTCTTTGTGAGGCAATGAAATACAGGCCAGGTGTTAGGAGGAGGAGGTGGTTGATTAGAGTTAAGACCATGTGGAGGCTGAGATTAGGAGAAGTGTGAAGGAGTTTAAAGCGGATCCGTTGTATGGTCATATTAATGAACTTGGAGTCCCTCTCTCAATTGTTCTTTTGATTGTTTCGTGACCATAGAGCCACAAACACCCATCCGGATAATTACAGATCTAAGCACACAATCTGAGGAAGAAGGCTACTGCTCTTCATCTACAGAGGCGTACAACTTTTACTCAGAGATAACTTATGGCATTAATTAGGACATGGATTGCCTGTAGCAAGCCGAAAAGTAATGCAGAAGGACGCACAAAAATCTCAGGGCATTCGGAAACGTGAGTACAGTATCAACGGCATGTTTAGGGTTCAGCCACATTTTGAATTTCCCTGAGATCGTTAGACGTTCTCAGCAGTCCGCGAAACACATGAAGGTAGGCAGAAAAAACCCCTCACGCCTACGCTTGCAGACGAATCCATAGGCTAGACCACTGGCCCACCCCAGAACTGTGAACACCAACAGCCTCCGCGAGCAGACGATGACATACACTGGGACTCGGTGCCGAAGCTACAGACGCACTCAGTTGCTTGCGGGTAGCCAGAGTGGTACTGTGCCTACTCTTCCAATTGCAACTACCAGCTGGTAGATCTTCGTGTCGTATGAACAACGTCTAGAAAAGAGAGATGCTAAAGTATCGATGATACTGACAAGGCTTCACCTAGCATGCTGATCTTGGTGTTTTGTGTTGCAGTGTTTTTCCTGTTTGTTAGAGCCTACCATTTTCCTACTTAATGCCATAAGCGATCTATGAGTGGAAAGGTTAAGCATATGTGGGTGAGGACCAGTGGTTCAATTCAGCTACTCAGATTGTGTGCTTGGATGTGTGGTGATCTGGATGGATGTTTTTGTGAACTCAGTTGGCTCTATGCCAACAGACGTGCGAGTTATCGCTTTTCTGTGCCTGCATCAGCTGCTTCGCTGCTACCTCTGCTGCTGCCACCACGCAGTTGAGAGCTAAGGCCTTCTCAGAGGAGCTGCGCCGCACGCTCGGATCGGCTCTGGCCCTTCAACTCAATGCACCTTTGCCGCTAAGTGTTCAATTGAATCTTCTGGTGACCATCAGCTTAATCTGCGTCCACTCCAGAGCTCGGAACGCAGCAACACGCACATAGTTCCCCCCTCAGCCCCCTACAGTCTAAATTTATCTTGGTCTGTATCCAATTTCTCTTGAACGGATGCCACAACTCTGCAAACCGTTGAAGGTAAGCCTCGATCTCTGAAACCCGTTGGGTCTGTCAGTATACCTCACAGGCAGCCCAGGCAGAAACATCCCGTTGCTGTTTCAGCTAATCCTTTGAGAATCTACGTTAAATATTGAATTATAGGCTTCCTACAAACAAACCTGGAGCGTTAGGCAGATTCAGTACTCAATGAAGCAGCCTTGCCCTGACCCACAATTCCCTTTTAGTGCCACCCAGCTCTAAGAAAGCGCAGTCCCTGACCCTCTGTACGTTTGCTTGAGTGGCAACGAGCTCTACTCGTAACAAAGTTCGTTTTTTAAGACGGAAAAGCACGTGGTATGGTACGTGGGAAACTCATATGCATTTCTCGGACTCAAGATGGAGTGCCTTACTAGCGATATCAAACCATGGTGGTCAGCAGACATCACCTGTCTTTACGCAGCTTTAGACAGGTCTCTGAGTCATTGGATTCTACTATAAAAGTCTAATGGGCTGTCAAATTAGAATTGTAGTTGATGATGAATGAGGCGTTCGTGAGAACTGTCTCAGGACCAGCCCCTCCTTGTTTTGGGGCGGCTTTTTCCATTGATCAGGCATGCGGCTTCAAAGGATAATATTCTTTTTTGTAATAGCAAGTTATTCTGAAGTAACAATGGCTTCTTGGTTACTTGCTTGGGCTAGCGGAATTATAGTGCATTGATGACAACAATGGAGCAGTTAGCCAGTAAAACCGTCTCGCCCGCGCCTGAAGGATTAAATGGGAGGGAAAACAAAATGAAAGACGCCCCCGTTGTTGAAGTAAAGCCAAATATCAGGTTTGTTACTCTCAAGGCCGATGATGAACACGGATTTTTCTACGGGGGCAGTGCTCAGGCTCCAGCAGAACCCGTTGACATCCGGGTGCCTTGCGAGAGAGGGAAGAGCAAGAAGTTCAACCGGGGATCAAGTTATCAATGCCATGTAGATATGGAAGGTTGGATGCAAGCATTCCCTCAACTGGATATTGCTGATATTGGACCTAGCTTCTCCGCCGGAAGTTTCGAAAACAGACAAAGCCTCAAAATTGCCACGTATTCATGGAAGCAGCCTGCGACCCCAAGGGCGGCAATTGTTGTTTTCCACTCCTACACATCGTACACGTTGTTTGACTTCCTACGGCATCAGCCGCCTGGAGACGCGGAAGAGGATGCAAAGGAAGATGAAACATGGGTGCCGAAGTATAAGGGTAAGTGGGATTCTTCAGGAAATTCCCGTTCAGTTAGGCGTTTTGTGCGTTCAAAATAACAAAATAATGGCCAGCGTTCTCCCCATAGCGACGGACGATGCTGGTGCTGCAATGAAACCTTCTTTTTGCAGGAAGCTGGATCGAAGGCTTTTACAATCTTGGCATGAATGTGTACGCCATGGATCATCAATCGCATGGCCGTTCGGAGGGATGGAAGCAGTGGAGGTGCAACGTTGCAAAATTTGACGATTTAGTAAACGATGCACTGCAATTCCTGAACAAGGTTGCAAATGACCCAGACCTCCCCCAAGACGTCCCCATTGTTTTGCTAGGGTATTCGATGGGTGGAAATGTAGTCATTCAAGCCCTAGGAAGAATCTTTAGCGGCGAAAAGGAGATGGCTCTCAAGGCCCGAGTGACTGAAGCGGTACTGTTGGCGCCCTTGATAAAAATCAAGTTAGATCGCAAAACAGAGATGCTACTCATGATCAACAGATCTCTTATCTCCTGTTGCCTTCCCAATTTGAGGTTTTCCCGGGATGGCGATAGCGGCGATTGCCCTTTTTTGGACTGGTGGTATGACAAGGACCCTTTCACGTATTCAGGTGCGGCTGTAGTAGCCATACGCCAGTACGGGCCTTTTTGCATTACTTATTATGGCATGTATTATGGCACTAGGCTAATGAGAAGTCGTCAACCTGGTTCCTTATTGCCCGTTCCTGCTTATTTCTTAGGAAGAACGAAATCGAGGATGATAGCTTCGCTGTACGACGCGTCACGCAAGACACCAAAAACTCTGAGTAAATTTCCGCCTCAACTGAAACTACTCTGCCTTCAAGGCACAAACGATCAGACTGTGGATTTTCGCGCGCCCTTAAAACTGTACGAGACACCGGTGAAGCTTGACTTGCTATACCTCTGTGGTTGGAGCCACTATGTTCCGAAGCACTCGCGGGCGGACAAACTCCTTGGTCTGGTCATTACCTGGGTTGAGAAGTCAACGCTGAACGGAAGAGGGGTAAGTCTAGAGCAGCAATGACGTAAATCCTTGAAATACACTTTTATTTTATACAGCACCTTAAAAAAAAACAAATTGGATCAGCAGTTGATGATTGCTCCTGCGTTCAGCTACCTCGTTAACCATATGCTGCCTGTGTGCTCAATAATTCAGCATCCACACGCCCCGCACTTTCACAGCCTCTTTTCTCTAACTGCCATCGAAACAAAGGAAAAGCAGCAGAAAGAAACCCCCATTTCGTGACGCAGTGCTAACAACTTGGGCACGTCGCGTGTAGGACCCTTAAGGCCTCTGTACCTGGAGGCCCACGGCTCGCCCGAGAGTCGCACTGGTTCGAAAAAAAGATGTAGAGAGCTAAAGGCTCCAAGAGCTCCCCGTTGGCGTTCGCGTGGCTTCAAACGAGACTACAACTACTATGCACATGGGGCCTGCGGTGCATGTAGAATCTGAGGGATAACTCACCTCATGATTGGTTGACTGCAGAGCCCCTTCCCGTTTCATGCAATTCCCCTCCGAGAATACAGCTTTTGGGCAGGCTTTTACAAATGTAAGCTTGCATAAAATTACATTTTAAGAGATAATTTTACACAGCATTGCATTTGGCCGCTATATCAGAACTCGCATGATCAGGTCGCACACTGTCGGATGTCCATGCAGCTGGCGCTGGATTACTGCCAGAAAGCTGCGAGTTGGCGTGTTTATTTTTCGCCAACGAAGCCATCAGATCAGCAGCTAGCCCACTAGCAGCCTCAACATTCTGAGACATAGCCACCTCCTGTGCCAGCTGGCTCATACGACGGATAGCCTGTTCGCTGCGGAACAACAAAATTGCACGGCAGGAGGCCGTTTTTCAATAATGCGATCCACATTTAGCTACCAGCATTCATGCCCAGTTATTCCTCAACCAGCAACATCTTATGCGTACTTGATCAACGCCTGGACATGGCTGGTTACAGTCGGTGCAAGTTCAGTGAATATCTGGATCAGCAGCTGCATACAATGCAAACACCCACAATTACGATTCGTCCAATGGTGCTTGGTGCACCGCAGCAAGCCCAATAATGAGGAAAGCAGCGTTTTCATCCATGGAATGGGTGCTTACCTCTTTGAACAGAGAAAACAGCGCGCAAGCAAATGCTTCAGCCTGCCTCTGGTGATCTTTAATATCCATCCGCAGACGCTGGTTCTGAAGCATCACAGCAATGATGCTGCTCGCGGTATCGTTGTTGAGCTCTTCACCTTCCTTCCGCCTGAGACGAAGCGTTCAAAATCATGTAAATACAAACGTTGCAGACGCGCAACAATAAAGATCTTGTGAAGAAGTAGTCAGCACAATTACTGCCATTAAATTGCAGTTGAAAACCCGCCTAGGATGCATGAAAAACCGCTCCCTAGTGGCCAAGCATTCGTACATCAACATCCAGGGGTAAGTGCTTACGTATCACGCTTGGGCGTGGAAGCGAGAACCTCGCTGGGCAGAATAGCGGAGTCTGTGGCAGCGCTGAAATGTAGCCTTCTTGAATCTCTGGATGATGATGTGATTCTGAATGCGTTTCGAGCAACTTCCAGCTCTGCAGCTAAACTCCACGATGAATCCGACGGATCGGCCTCGTCGAAAAACCCGCCAGTCGAATGTTGTAGCTTGTACTGTCGCACTGCAGAAGCAACAGTATTCCCAGTGTAATAGTTATTGTTGACAGAAGCTGCTGATCCATCGCTTTTAGTGGGACTTGAAATGGAAACCCTCGGGTGAGATGCTGCGCATCTGTGAGAGCTCGGAGCGTCTTCTAGTTGGTTCGCTTTCGAAGGCGTCCATTTCGAAGCACTGGCATTCACAATTCCCAAAATCTGGGAAGGTGTATCGACCGTATCGAGTATGTCAGCTACCCACGAACGCATGCTCTCCTGCGCTGACAGTCCGGCTGAGATTCCAAGCCGGGCTTCGGTAGCCTCAGCAGTTCCATCGAGTGGAGAGGATACGGATGAAGTGAGTCTGCCATAGCTGCCCTGCATGTGCGAAGAAATCATCGGCTCGAGGAAGTAGCTACCACAGCACCGGTCAGTTATTCCACTGCCATGACCGTCCGTAGACAGACACTGCGAGGCCCCATCTTCACCGGAATCGAGACTTTTTCGCATTCCAGCAGCAACGTACATCGGAGTCCCATTTGATTTCTTTTTGGGCCCTTCCTGACACCGTGAAGGTCTTGCAAGTGAAAGAGGCCCCAGGTGTTTCGAAAAGCGTTCCCCCATGGTTCCAGATGTTAAATTCCCAGCAAAGCTTTCACCAGCACCACCGAAACTGGAAATTATCCCCCTAACCAGCAATGACCGAGCACCGTCAGATCGTACTCTATATCCAACACACTCCCCGCTTTGTAAGCCAGATTCCGATGGTAGCCGGTGTTCGTTTGCTGCATGCTGCGTTTCGTCTAAACATGACGGAACAGCTTTCGACAGTGTAGTCCCGCGCCTTCGCACTTTCGCCGGAGGCAGAATGGCCTGCGTGGAAGTTGAGCGCCTGGGAGCCCTACGCTGCAAGGCCACCTCGTCAGGCGTACCAAAGGGAGCGCTGCTCGCATCTGGTGAAGTCGAGGAAATGCTGGCAGCGGCTCGAGGCCTGTGCTGCCGCTTAGCAGAAAGTAGTCGGATAAATGGAGTCCGCTCTAGTTCGTATCGCTGTGCAATCCGAAGGGTCTGCAAGCACAGTACACTGCATTCCCCAGCACTAGGTTAGAAGTATATAATACTTATTATGCATATTATTTAAACACTTTGTGGAGTTCTGTGGCTCAAAGACCAAGTTAGTAGCGCCCAGTTAAAGCTGGTTCTTACTTTCTTCAGAAGGCCCACAATCTCGGAAATTACGACAAGCTGATCAACCGTGGCGGTCTTTATCTTCGAGATGGCGTTGACTGTTGGCTTTAGATATGGAAACGCGCTGATGCGTTCGCTTATATCGCGCTTAAGGTCCCCACGCCCTGTTTCACCAAGCTGCACCTTCCACACGCTGATAATCACCGGCCCATCTGAAGCGAGCACATCACAAGAAAGCCCAGTGTATAAAAAACGATCTTCCGCGAACGGTGAGCTCCCCGCAAACCGTTCAATATTAGTGTCTTTTTTACAACCTCAATGCGTTTCTCAGCATTGATTGGCCCCTCAGGAAGGTATGATTTGTTTGGTGTCTAATGACCTACATGGAGGCTGCACGTCGGCTTCCCTGGAAACAAGTGCACGAGCCTGCAGTTCGTTTTTCGGAGGCAAGTCACGCAGGTAGCATGTCAAATCGGCGAAGCTTTCGATGCGTTCTCCGGGAAAAAGATTCTTTACCTCCATGGTACTTTGAGGTCCCCCAACCTTCAAGGGGCACGCTAACCCTGTAAAATTCGGAAGAATGTCAGAGAGAGATGGAAATTCTGCCATGGAGCAGTCCTTTCGGGTAGCGTCTTCCTTTGCACACTCAACGTCCAGCTCCGTAGATGAGCCGGTTGTTGTTGGAGTTCCCAGGCACTGACGGCCAGAAGTCGCATTGGGCTGGAAGCATAAACTTTCCCAAGTTTCCTGAGCGTGCGCTACTCGCCGCCGGAAACGCTGAGCCTCCATCCTGCTTTCATATTTTTGGGAACATCCCGATGAAGCGGGAAGGCTTTCAGCAGAAGCATCATGGCCTGTTGAAACATGGCAACATGCCCCAGACGCTTTAGCTACTTCACAGAGCTTGTTATACTGGAAATTCATTCATTCGTGTACAGTTGCTATGCACCAATACAAAATGCTCACCTGGAGACCCAGGAGACACCTCCATACTGAAAGCAGCTAGCCGAGCTTGCCGAAGCTTTGAATAAAGTGATTTCCATCGAAGAGCCTTGGCCTGTACTGTACAGCCAGGGTCAAGCCGCAGCTCTCCGGTGGACAGTCGCTTAGGAATTGAAAGCGGAATATCCTGGGCGGTTTCTATCCCACAAAAAAATAGCTCCTCGGTGGCTAGAAATCCGTTGAAAATACAGTGTGATTTCTTCAAGGTTTTCATTAAATCTAGCCAACTTGCAGTTCAATACACCATCCCAGGCGGAACATCAGGCACTGCCGGCCAGTTGACAAGTCAAAAACGTGTCTAATCAACCCATAAATAAAGATAATCATTTCAGGGCCACTGCCGCCTGCGATACAGCTCAGATAGGGTGGTATTGCCACTGTAAAAGGATCTGCTTTCACGGCGCCGTAGTCAGGACAGCAGCGCTGGAGGCATCCTCATTGCCTAAGAAAACCACAAATCGACGGTCCAGGGGAATTTACAAGCTGTCTGCTCCCCTACAAGCAAAAAGTTCACAAGGCGCAGCACTTAGCTACGTGAAGTTACCGGCAAAATACAAGTAAGCGTCTTGCGTTTTCATTGTCAGCAAACAGAATTTATCGTGTTTCGCGCAATGGTTATACACCGGACACATCAATTTGTCAGCTGAGGAATATCCTGCCTGTGCGCCTGCACGACAGACTCAAGACGAGGAGGGACCCTCTGCCACTCCGTAGTTCGCCAGCCCCCCTTCAAAAATAAAGCAGCCAAGATTGTCAGGTAGTACATCAAAGTCAAATATTAATTTAAAGTCAGTGTCTTTCTCAAATATCCAGAACCGCCTCCAAGACAAAAGAAGGTAGGTGGCTAATTGGGTAGTGTGGCCGCGGAGACGCCACAGCGAGGTGTGTGCGTAGTACCTCTTAATCGCACGAATGACCTCAACAAAAGGCAGCTCATTACGAGCTAAGAAACACACACAACACATTTTACCCCATTTTAGGAGCAGAAATTGAAACTCTGTGGACGAGGCCGACGAGCTTCGCTCTAGTGCATGACCAGAAAACATCAGCCTGGGCGAAACAGAAGCCACCTTGAGTTGCCACGCTTCGGTCAAATCATGGAAACGTAGATGCAGCGGATAAGTAACGCGCTTATTGAGTCAATTGAGTGTTTACAGCAAATGGAATGAACTATAAATGCGTTAGGAGCCTTGGGTAAACAGGACTTCCTCTAATCGCATGCTCGGTTCACTACACCCAGGTGCTGGCAGTAGATGACCTTCCATACGAAGGGTTATCCGCTGCACAGAGGCAGCGGGCGTCTCTTTCTGAAATATAGTACTTTCCAGGGCGTTATGCAGGCAATTATGCAGCCGTGCAGGCATTAACAAAACTGTGGAAATAGCTGAGCCCCGAGTTTGGTGTCTTCGAGCTTGGACAGATAGCATGTTTCAACTGCTATGCAACACCCCAGCTCCTGCCTTACAGCTCCTGCTTTCTGCAGGAGCGGTTTCGCAAGACCGGACGCCACAATATAGTAGTCGAATAGTCTTAGCTCTAAGTCCAAAAAATCGAATGTAAAAGTCGTACTTAAACCTTTACTTAAAGGCTAAATGTATTAGCACGAACCACAACAACTCAAGAGTAGTTATTTCCCCAAAGGGGTCTGGGCTTCATGCTTGCCTCTCAGAGGCCATCCAGGTCCCAGAACAGCCAAGCGACAAGGGAAAGCAGGGAAACTGCAACTAGCCTGCACTTTATCTTGGGCATGGACGCTGTGAGAACTTCCTTGGTTTAGCTTCGAAAACAAGAAAGGATGGCACCATGGGGATCACTGTGGGGCCTTGGTTAGGGTGCGTGTACACCTGCAATAGTGCAGGAAACCCCCGGCAGCATGAACTCCCAACGATAGTCTCCTGCCCAGGCTTCTTCCAATATCCTAAACTCGGTAAAGATCGCACCCTAGCCCATCAAACGATAGAGTAAGTGCTTAAAAAGTTCTAGTTCCGCTACTCAGTGCAGAGGACTCCCTGCGCTGCCCAGCTCACTGTGAAACCCCTCCCTATATCTCGCTATGTAGGCAGGTTGGCACGTTAGGGCTCACTGTGCGGCCGGGGTAAGGATGCATATCTCGTTGTCAATGTTCTTAATAATCTAGGCAACGCTAACCCTCAATGGTACTTCCCTGTCTAGGCCCCTTCCCGTAGCTTTATTATATAAAGTTGCACACTGTGGTAAACTACAATCGTGTTCCACGTATTATGCAAGCCCACAATCGGTGACGTGCACCTCCCAAAATCCCCAAAACACCAATACGTTGAGGCATTAATAGCATGTATTCCGTTATATAAGTATAAGCCTTGAGGACCAAGTTGGTAATGGGTCTCAGCAACTTAACTATGGTTAACTATAGAGGCCCAAGCCTGAAATGGGACTCTCACGAGGTATGAATGTTGGGCACATAATAAATAATATATATATTATCGTTTTAAGTGCCTATTAAAATAGGAAGACTTGCAGGGCTGTGTCTTGCCTAAAATGCGAGATATCCATTTGGTACTTGGGCGTGAGCTCTACCCCACTAGGGCACCGAAGGCAAGGTCCTTATCGGAATTTCACTACTAAAGTTAAATAAATATAATATCAAGCCCTCAATATGCTTAAACAAATGAATATATTACAGGCCCAGAAAATATCTTACATTGTCAAAAGCCTTTATAATAGAAAGGCCTATTATACCTTGGGCCTTAAAAGGCTCTATATGTAGTGAACTTCACCACACTCACGGCTTAAGCTGAGCCGAAGCACTAGGTTGTGCCGAACTCTGTTGGCCTAAGCTGAAGGTAAGCTAAGTCACTATAGCTAGGCCAACATTTAATTAACATCAATGTAAATAATCGAGCTTTGTGCGATGTTAACAAAGGGACGTTATTTAGCAAAACCTTTAAAGAGACACTTTGGGGATTTGGGGAGCGAAGCTTGAGGGTCGGAAGCTGGGGCCAAGGGCTTAAAGTCAGGGCATTAAGGCCCAAGACAAGCCCCAAGGCCTAAGGCCCTGTATGCAGGATCTGAGAACGTATATGGGGACTTGACCCCAGGAGGCCAGAGAGGACAGTTTTAACTGAATTTTGAATATAAGAAGATTCTGATCCCATTCCGTATATTGTAATATTGATTAGAGGTGTCTTTTGTGTAAGGTTTAGGAGTTAGGCCCCATAGGGTCGCGAACGCCTAAGTATACGAAATAGGCGAGTTGAATCGGGATATATGGGTTTTACGGGAAGACTCTGAGTCTTCCGCAACTTTAAAAGGATGAGCACTGGCACCCTCAAAACACCGTCGCTTGTTACAGGAGATCTAGAGGCTATCCATACTTACCCCATCGTGTTAGGGGCTGATGCATGCGTTTTAATTATATTATCCTAGGGGAAAAGGCCAGGGAATTGTAGTTGGGGGTTCGCGCCGTCTAGGCGGCTGGAGACATCGACGACGAAACACACAGCCTCATCCCGGTCCCATAGAAATCTCTAACGGGGCAACCTTTCTATATAGCTAGGTATAGGGAGGTTCTCACATTCAGTCACCACCAGCAGGACCTGAGATGTTCAAGATACTCGAAATAACAAGACAAAGCAATATAACTCTTTTAAAATTACACAAATAGTTACTTAATAATAAGAGTAGAATCTAGCCATGTCAAGTTTTGCAGGAAAACGAAGTTCACTACATAAGGTGATCAATGAGGGTTTAGCCGCTTTATGTTCTAACTCCATCCGCACGAACTGCCTGTTCTTCTTTTAAAAATCTGTTGGCGGTGAGACAGAAGAAAAAAACCCAGGAATATTTTTTCGGTAGCATAATGCCAATCCAAGGGATTTTTGCAATTCCAGCCAAAAGGGGCAACGGCACACAATGAAGACTAGCTAGCCTGTTCAAAGCTCAAACTATTCTTTTTTGTTTAAAATTGTAAAAAATGTAAACAAAAATTATTCAATTTTTTTGCGGGCAGAAAGATAAAGAATTTCACCTGAAACAGAGAGGGCCGCTTGCCGGCAATCATTCTCACTCGAAACTTAGAACATCTTGCGATCGCGGTGGCCAGAGCAGTTGGCTCCTTTTCAATAACTCAAAACGTTTAAAATAATATACGATTTTTGTTGAAGAACAACTAATTTTGGGGGACTTCTCGTTTCATTCACACATGGGTAGAGTGGGCTGGCAGGGTCAACACAAATGTGGAGATCCGATAAATGTTAAAGCGTGTTTCTGATAGCTCCACAAGGCTTTGAATCCCAAATTAAAATTTAGGCAGGCAAAGCGTGAAAGTCATTCGGTCTTTATAAATGGGTCCTCTTACAGTGTGGATCGAGGCCACCCCGTAGCTTTGAGTGAAAGGCTATCTACTGTGGCCTCTGAATTTCTCTCTGCATCCCAGTGAGCATTCTTTTGCATTATCAACAATCGTTATAATTTTTTATATTTTTTTGTTGTTGCATGATTTTGCCTTGAGAGCTCGCAGCGCAATACAAATATACGTGCTTGTAGCTGAATGCTACAATTGATGTTCGTAGTAGCAAGGATGGACTCGTGGGTCTTGCGCCTCTGAAAATCTGAAATACTATGCATTCAACAATGTAAATAGTAAAGAAAAGTCTTCCTTTGTAGAGTATTGAGCTAACCTGCGCCTTATGGCACCGATTAGTCCAACGCACGGGAGTTCAACGCTCATCATGCAGCTGGTCGCACACACAGCTAGCTTCGGCCGATATCGAACCAACCGAGTGTCCCGGTCGTTTCCTATAACACTTCTTCCCTACAGCGTTTTTCAACCACTGGCCTGATCTTTTTCTTTTTGAGCAGTATCATCTGCTCAACCGCAGTTCTACAGTCTTCTTTGTCGGGCGGCTACAGCTAACCGTCCTTTTCACAGTGTCGCTCCGTATTCTACCTCATTGGTCAACTAGTCATATTCCCATCGGTTTTTTGGTGAGGTGCAAAGAATTACTTTATTTCAACTCGAACACGAGTAAAACCTTCCACGTCTGAGTGGCGAGAATGCTGCGTCGGACTCGTCGGTTTGCGCTCTGCGCAACCTTCGCCGCCCTCTACGGGAGAGTTACGACGCTTAGTAAGTTTGAAGCACCCCGGTCTTTTCAACTTGTTCTCGTTGACATAGAATAGTGGAGCATGAGCGCTTGTGCCAGGTGGAGGCCACTTCTGCACAGATCTGGTCAACTTAACGCAGTGCATTGCATCGACAGGTCACCGAAGAGTTTGGTCTTTAGTATTGACAACATATGAGCCTTGCTTTGTCCCGGCGGTGTTGGAGGCAAGCGTCTGCCATTGAAGGAAATGGATAAAGGCAGTTCGGCTGCCTTCCGGCTTGTATCTATCCGTGGAGATACCAACCTCGATATTGTGTGTTCTGTCCGCAGGCGCTGATGCGGTTGACGCCACCAAATGTGCAAATTCCTGGTTACCATGGTCAGAATGCAGCACCACCACTGGGCTGCAACAGAGGAACAATTGGGAATGTCCTAATTTGAAGGAAGTGCGGGAATGCAAGAAGCTGACGGGATGTGAGTCCAAACTTTCGGCCTCATAGCGAATCAGCTCAATCGAGATGTGATGTACGTGAGTGTGTGTTTGCTTGTCTCTTGGGCGCAAACGCTGTTTTACAACTTGTCTTTGTGGACTCTGCAGGCGGCAAATTTTCCCCATGGAGTCCGAACGACGCGAACTGTGTTCCTAACGAGATGCAGAAGCGCTCAAGAAAAGGCTGCAACGAAGTCCAGGAGGTCAGGGTTTGCAAGCCAGTACTGGGGCCGTGCAGCAAGACGTGGACACCGTGGACACCATGTGACAAAACCAAAACACAAGAGAGGCACAATGGGGCGTGCCAAATGGTAGAAGTGCGCGAGTGCGGCCTGAGTGAACAAGAAGTTAAAGACTGTAAGTTTTTCAGCTAGCCGTCAAGGGACCGGGGAGGGCAGAAATTATTTGGCAATGTTTGCCACGTGATATCTGCTGGTTTCCCTGGAGCTTGCAGCAGCTGACTTCGTGTATATAGTTTGGCTGTTGGTATTAGTTTGACTTTTGTTTTCAGGCGGCAATTTCACGAATTATGACCCGCCTTTGTCAGCAAACTGCAAACATGGGTCAACGCACGTCCGTTTTCGTCAGAAGTGTCCAGACCGTAGGGAAGTCAAGGTTTGTGGCGCTTTTAGCTGCAGTGACTGCTCGCCCAATGCCACCTGCGATTCAAAAGCTGGAACATGCACCTGCAAACCTGGATTCAGGGGCAATGGCGAACAATGCGAGGCGTTTGACCCCTGCCAAGAGAAACCAGCTCCATGCGACGTCAACGCCACTTGCACTCCCGATGGAAACAATGCCAAATGCAAGTGCAAGAAGGGTTGGAACGCAAATGACAAAGCTGGGGCTGCGAACAACAAATGTGTGGAAGAGAATGAATGCACTGCAAATACCCATGAGTGTAAGGCTCATTCGAAGTGCGAGAACACTGTAGGGTCATACGTGTGCAACTGTCTTCCGGGGTTCACCAAAAACAAAAAAGGGGATTGTGAAGACATCAATGAATGCGCTAATGGAAAGCATGGGTGCCCTAAGAACTCTACATGTGTGAACACTGTTGGGAGCTTCGAGTGCAAGTGCAAAGCAGGTTATAGTGGCAACGCTACTGATAAAAGCCCCTGCGTAAACGTCAACGAGTGTAACAACCCAGACGCGTGCTCTAACCACGCCATCTGCACGGACACCGATGGTTCGTACACCTGCAGCTGCCCAGAGGGCTTCCAGGGCGACGGAACGCACAAGTCTCCTTGCTCTAAGATCGACTACTGCGCCAATCCAACCCTGAACACCTGTGGACCTCATTCAAAGTGCGTGAACACGCTGACCACGTACAAGTGCGATTGCAATGTGGGTTACGCGGGAGAAGGAACGAAAGCTAACCCTTGCAAGGACATCGATGAGTGTTCTACTGAAAAGCCAGCAAACAACTGCAATCGTGCCGCCATATGCACGAACACTGATGGCTCCTACACTTGCAAGTGCAAGGACGGATATAAGGGAAATGGTCTGGGAGACAAAGGCTGTGTCGATATTGACGAGTGCGCCAACTCTCCATGCGATAAAAACGCCGTGTGCAAGAATACCCAGGGCTCCTACACTTGCACTTGCAAGGAGGGGTACGAACCTGTGTCGGGCGATGGGCATAAATGCCGCGATATCGATGAGTGCAAAACTGGAGCCTCAAAATGCCACGTTTCCGCAGACTGTGCCAACACCGTTGGTAGCTACCAATGCCGTTGCAAAGATGGCTTCGTCGGAGACGGCAAGGTTTGCAACGATGTTGATGAATGCGCAGCCAGCAAGTCCCCCTGCGGGGCTAACACCCGGTGCACAAACACCATTGGCAGCTATACCTGCGAGTGCAAAGAGGGCTACCAAAACCTTGACAAAAATGGAAATTGCTCTGACATTGATGAGTGTGCGGATCCCAAAACCCAAATTCCAGAAAACTGCAAATGCGTCAACACCGCTGGTAGCTTCAAATTCGATGCCAAGCCGGGCTTTGAATATATTCCGGAAAGTAATACGTGCCGTAAAATCGACTTCTGTGGCCTCGGTCCTTGCAACAAATTGGCGAACTGCAAGGAAAATGATGAAGGCACTGCAGCAATCTGCAATTGCAAGGTCGGTTTCGAAGGAGACGCATCAGCCAAGGGGTCCTGCAATGACGTCGACGAGTGCAAAGGCAAAAACGACTGTGCAAGTGCTGATAAAGGCGGCCAATGCGTGAACACAGTTGGATCCTACGTTTGCAAGTGTGCGCCGGGTTACGAAGGGGATGGGAAATCGTGCAAAGACGTTGACGAGTGCGCCACCAAAGCCGCGAATTGTCACCCATCAGCGATTTGCACGAATACGGCTGGCAGCTTCAAGTGTGCTTGCAAGGATGGCTACGAAGGCGACGGCGTTTCCTGCAATGATGTTGACGAGTGCGCCAAAAAAACTCACGATTGCGGAAAGAATACACAGTGCTCGAACACTGCCGGCAGTTACGAATGCACGTGCGTTAAAGGCTATGAACCGGCGGATGGGAAAAACTGCAAGGATATCGACGAATGCGCAAGCGGTACCCACGACTGTTCCCCCCATGCGATTTGCTCCAACACAGACGGCTCCTTCACTTGCAAATGCAAAGATGGCTTTGAAGGCGACGGCAAGATTTGCGAAGATATCGACTTCTGCGGTTCGGGGAAGCACGACTGCAATATTAACGCTGAGTGCTCAGAGAACGAGGACGGATCGAACTTCAAATGCACTTGCGTTAAAGGCTACAAGGGCGACGGACATGGTGAGAAGGGCTGCGAGGATATCGACGAATGCGCACAAGCAGAGACATGTGGACAGAATACAAACTGCACCAATAAACCTGGAAGCTTTGAATGTACTTGCAAAAACGGATATACTCCCTCTTCGGAAAATGGGGAGACACTGCAATGCACTGATATTGACGAGTGCGCTGACAGCTCTAAGAATACTTGCGCGGCTTCGGCTGACGGTGGTGCCTGCAAGAATACAGCAGGGAGCTACGAATGCTCCTGCATTGACGGTTATAAGGGGGACGGGCGCAGCTGCGTGGATGTCGATGAGTGTGCCGATAGTTCGACGTGCGGAAATAACACGAAGTGCCAAAATACTCCTGGGTCGTTCATATGCGAGTGCGAAGGCGGTTATGAACGCGAAGACCCATTAAACTGCAAGGATATTGATGAGTGCGCGAACGGCTCCGCCGTCATTCCTGAAAAATCAGTTTGCATTAACACCGTGGGAAGCTACGCGTTCGAGTGTGTACCCGGCTATGAGAAACTTGAAAACGATTGCAAGAAGATTGACTATTGCAAAGACAAATTATGCAACTCGCTTGCAACGTGCAGCGAGAACGCAGAGGGAACCGCGGCCATCTGCACTTGCAAGGCAGGTTATGCTGGCAGTGGCGAGGGCCCAACTGGCTGCGAGAACGTGAACGAATGCAAAGAAGGCGACGTTTGTGGTAGCTATGGGCAAGGCGCCAAGTGTGTTGATACCCCTGGATCCTATAGTTGCGAATGCAAAGAAGGTTTCGCTAAGTTGAAGGAGACATGCTTAGACCTGGATGAGTGCCTTGACGGGAAACTCAACAATTGCACCACCGTGGGAGGAAAGTGCACGAATACCCCGGGGTCGTTCGTTTGCGGGTGCTTGCCTGGCTACGAGGGGGATGGGCATACATGCAATGATGTTGATGAATGCGCTACTGGCAAACACACCTGCGACCCTCATGCCATATGCACGAATACTGTAGGCAGCTTCGAATGCAAATGCGTTGACGGGTTCACCGGTGACGGCCGTACATGCCAGGATATTGACGAATGCGCTGATGAGTCCCTCAACAACTGCGACACTCACAGGGGTGTCTGCAAGAATAGCACCGGATCGTTCGCTTGTGGCTGCAAGGATGGATTCGCTTTCGTCAAAGACGGAAATGGAAATACATGCGAGAGTGAGCAATATCACCGTGGAGTTGATGTGGGGAAGTTAAGTTGGTATGCCCAGAAATTTATCCAGCTCACCACTCAATGCTTATTTACACGTATTTTTGTGTATCTGTGTGTTTGGCGCAGATGTTGACGAGTGTGCTTCCGGAACCGCAAAGTGCAGTGAAACTACTTTCTGTGTTGACACCAACGGCTCGTACAAGTGCGAATGTAAGAATGGGTACAGTCCTCAAGGCGAGAATTGTGTAGATATTGACGAGTGTGCAGAAAACGTGCACGCATGCCATGAGAATGCTGACTGCACGAATACTGAAGGTAGCTACAAATGCGAGTGCAAGAACGGCTATGAAGGCGACGGCAAGAAGTGCGAGAAGTCCGTTGGGCCGTGTGACGCATCCCCATGCGGCCCTAATGCCACATGCGAAGCTGCTGGCGACAAGTATACTTGTTTGTGCCACAATGGATATGAGCTGGTGGATGGCAAGTGTGTTGACGCCGACGAGTGCAAGGCGGGGACGCACAATTGTGACCCACACGCCGTATGCACAAACACTGCAGGCGGATTTAAGTGCAAATGTGGAGATGGCTATAGTGGTCTTGGCACTGAATGCCAGGACATAGACGAATGCGCTGGAAACGCTGCAGCTTGCGACATTAATGCGATTTGCACGAACGTTCCTGGCTCGTATACCTGCGAGTGCAAGACTGGATACGAGGGCAACGGGAAGAGCTGCGAAGAGAAACATGTTGTACCAGGCCAACTGCACTGTGAGAAGTGGACAGAATGGACCGAGTGTGATGGTGTTACGACTACCAGCGAGCGCAAGTGCATTACATTGACAACGAAAGTGGAGCGCGTGTCATGCCCAGGAGTGACACAAACTGGATGCGGCGAATTCGGCGAATGGTCCGCTTGCCCTGGTCCTGCTAACAACCTTCAACAGCGTAGGAGGGAAAAATTCGGAAGTGAAGGCTGTGAAAAAGCAGAAGAGACGCGCGAGTGCTCACAGAAAGGTGTGTGTTTTTAAGCGATAATGACGTCAAGCACCAGCGCACCCTTTGTACTGTGTTAAGCATGAGCACGCTTTCTACCCTACGAGAGTGTCAGGAACAGCAGAGAGCACACATCTGGCAATTTGGGAGCAGTGCAAATCTGAGCTGAAGGGTCTTTTATGGCGTATGTGATATTGCTGTTTTCAGAGGAGGAAAAGTGCGGCGACTTCGGGCCTTGGAGCCACTGTGGACACCCATCTGCAAATGTTCGCGTCAGGTACATGCTGGGTTGCCCGTCCGAAAAGCAGACTGAAGAATGCACCATGGAACCAGAGGGTGCAGCACCAGGAGCAGGCACTGGCGAAACGGTTGAACAAGAGCCTGGAACAGGTGGAACAGGTGCTGGCGAAGGCCCTGGAGCAGGTGCTGGTGGAGAGGGTGAACAAGTTCCTGGAGCAGGTGCTGGTGGAGAGGGTGAACAAGTTCCTGGAGCAGGTGCTGGTGGAGAGGGTGAACAAG
>JRZD01020093.1:3564-20754 GCA_000826945.1 Eimeria nieschulzi
AAGCCACTCACGGTATTCGCAGTCTAGACACCTCTCTAAGTAAGAGGAAGCAGAACATTTTTTTATGCTCAAGCTACTGTACCTCCGCACCCCCATCACATCGAGGCAGCTCTCCCTATGGCTTGCTAGGTGGCTTGCTGCTGCTGCTTCACCCGCGAAGGCAGAAGCATGGCCCCTCCTGCCATCAACAATGAACCCACAGGTCTAGTGTGTGTATGAGCACGGCTACTAGAATCGTTGCCACGAGAGTCTTGCGAAACGCAGTGCTCTTGAGGAAAGTGCGTGGAGCACATCGCCTAGTGTATGCTCTTAGTGGCCCCTCATGACGCCCTTTTTGCAACTGGAATAAACGATATATGGATGCGCTTTCTCGATGCCGTTTGCCTGTTGGTGATAGTAGATACAACGTTGCTGTATTCCTGATGTGAGGCGGGAAAATCAGAACTGGGCCGGCCTACGGATCCCAGCAAAGACATGATGGTAGCAAGTGCTACAGCCTAGCTCCGCGATGTGCAATAGAAGAGGAGCCTTTTAAGAGGAGCAAGCCATCAACTCATCAGCCCCTTGCGACAAGCAAAACTCAGCAGGGACGCGGCTGTACCTTGGCTTCCTGGTTTTCGCCGTTTAGCTGGCAAAGTAACCGAATTGTAAACGGAAGATCCAATAACCATTTCCGGCCAGAGGTCGTGTACTTCCACGTTTATGTGTTCCCGAATGCTTTTGCCCTTCTTATGAGCAGTATTGCCAGCGAGGACAAGACTAGCAGCGCTTAGTCCCCTATGGAACAGTATTAATAATTTAAATGATATAAAGGAGCCTGCGTAGGCTGGGGTTCTCCAACATCTGCTGCTTATCGTTGTAGCCCTGGGCCTCCAAGCAACAGCTAGCCTGCACCAGCCATTCGTTTGGTCTGCAGTGCAAGAGCCGTGGCGGCTGGACGGGACGGTGATGAGCTCACTCCCGCTCCCATAGCTAGCCTGCACTAGCCATTCCTTTGGTCTGCAGCCCAAGAGCCATGGCGGCTGGACGGGACGGTGAGGAACTCACTCCCGCTCCCGTCTACCGATTACCGCTAGCTAACCTGACCTCTGCCGAGCAGCCATTGCACCGTCATCGCCTGAAAGAACCCCTCAGCATAAGTTAACTACTTAAAAGCGACTCTCTCTTCGGTTCGTTGTGTAGGCATAGCCTACACCGTCTGGTCTGCACGGTCCTCCCACTTTTTCCATGTTTTACCATTTCGTCTAGGCTCGAAAACCCTGACGCTTTTATCTTAAGGAAGCAGACCAGATGGGCATCAGACTGAACACAATTTCAACCTAAACCACCAAACACTTACTAATAGGTAAGATTCGAACAGGCAGAGAAGTGAACCTTGTATCGTAAGTGTCTGAGAAGTTCACATCCCCAGCTGGGTTCGAAGTGACCTGAAATACCATTGCCACTATCAATACTGTGCAAGATAAGATTCTGCTGGGATCTGCCTTTGAACACATTAGGCGCGCCGTACTCATCATCTCGTCTTACCATACTGTCTAACGGCCATGAAAGGTGTTTAGGTCACCCTAGCCTTCAGCTCCAGGAACAATGTGCACCACGTATTTTCACTAGCTTCATTGACACCACCTATTCTGGAATTAGACTGTGTCTATGACCAACGATCACTCTGGCAACGTACTAGAATAGTATGAAGAAACGGCGTTCACCTCGTTCCCTGTGAAGATGGAGTGGTCGCCGCCAGCCTTCTTAGCTTAGTCGGTAGAGCATTCGCTTAGTAAGCGAAAGGTCGCCGGTTCGATTCCGGCAGGAGGCTCCTTCTCTGCTCGTGGTTGCTTTAGAACTTTAATTTCTCCATTTACTGTTTTTCTTGACAGTGAACATATATAAATTATTTATTTAACATTATTTTGCTATTCGCTCACTGAGCGCAATAGTCTGAGGTTGGTGTCATTCGTAGTAGAGAGGACAACAATACTTCAACGATCCCAAAGTACCAAGAAGCGATTATCTCCCCTTGGCACACAGTCTATAAAAAGTAAAAATTTATATCTTTTAAAAGCAATGAAATACTTTAAGAATAATGAAATATATTTTTTTTCAGAGTAAGAGAAAGTATAGAAACAACGCATCCAACTACGTTGAGAGGTTGTTCGTTGTCTTGCAGAATGGCTTTTTAAATAACTAGCTTTGTTTATTACTTCAAATAAATATAGAAGACTGATATGCGATACGCACAAGCCAAAAGTTCTGCTTTGGAATTGGAAAGAAACAGCCTCCTGCCGGAATCGAACCGGCGACCTTTCGCTTACTAAGCGAATGCTCTACCGACTAAGCTAAGAAGGCGGGGCAGTGCCCGTTGTCATTCCATGAAATGGCGGAAAACTAATCTGCTCACTTTTAAAGCGAATTGCGCTTTTCAATGCCGTAAAACATAAAACAAACGATACTGCTTTGCTCATTTGATTTTGAAGAGCAGGTGCTGTGGTGCTGGTTCCGTGGCTAATGGTGTATTTGCCTGCAATAAACTCTTTCTAATAAGGTGGCAGGTGTTTGTTGTTCTCATTAAACTTCTGGTTTGTTCAAAACTGTAAATGCAGAGAAGTTTTGATAGTAGGCATAATGGATGCTTGCATGTACCAGTGGGGTTATGTCCGTTGTCTGCTGATCCCAGGTCACCTGCTCATAATAGAGAAACCCTGGTTTTTGAGAGGAAGACTATACCATCGCTTCTCAATATTTAATTTAAAAAAAATCGTCATAGTTTGATAGCCTTTACGTAGTTTCTGGCACATCGTCCTGTAGGTGACCACCTTTAGCCCGTGTCCATAATTCGAATTCTGTGTCTGACACGAAACCAGTAGACCCCTGAAATTTTAACTTAATTAAAACCTGACAACACTGCGTTGAGCGGAATTAGGAAAGGGATAAGGCGCCTTTTGGACTGCTTCCGTGGAGAAACTGGACGACACCTGTTAACGATGAGGGTGCGGTGGCCTTTCGAGAGGTTTGACGGCACCGTCTGTAAGGCAAGTTTAAAAATGGCTATTAGCAGAGGTAAACATTTTTACGTCTCCTGTGAACGGAACATGAAACCCATGAGCAGCACACAGAACTCCCCTGTTAGGATAATACTGATAAATCCACTGAGGAAAGCTTTCTCTACAACGTACTTGCCCTCACAATGCTTGCCCGAATGTCCTTGGTATCTTTATCTTGCAGCTCGGATGTGCACAAACCGGCTTCAGAATTCAATTCGTTTGCAGCGCAGAGATATTTCAGTTTTCCTTAAGTGCGCGTCCATTCCCTTGTTGTGCGTGTTGAGAGTTGTAGAGGAAATGCCCACTACGCCTTCGCACTGTTAATATCAGCAGAAACACAAAACTACTGGGAGATAGGAATTCGTGCAGTTGCCAACGCTTCAGATGTACGCAGGTGTATGCCCCGTGCAGGGAGGGGAGAGAAGAGGGTGCTAGACTAAAGGGCGAGCATTTACTGAGAGAGTGTCGACTGGAGAGAGCCATGGAGATCCTCGTGACAGTCTGTGAACTTCTGATTTCGCGCATGGTAGGGTCCAGCACTTTAGCATAATTTAAAATATTTATATTTTGTTTATTTTTTGATTGGGATAACTCTTTGCGTGCATTCATTTGCCTCGTCGAGCGGCAGCAACGGCAAACGGAGGCTTTTCTCTTGTGCTCTGTGAAGTCCATTTATCGCAGAATTATCTTGCCACGGAGAAGACATGTCCCCCGGACTTGTTGTCTCCAATTCACTCGCTGCTCTATTGCGAACCAAGGCTCAGTGAGACTAATTAGCAGACCGATTTTTACGTTTATTTTTAGGCTCTGTGTGCACATATGCTGTGGAGGAGCGACTTACTCTACAGTGTAGGCCTCGGATGGATTGAGCCCAGTGGCTCCTGTTCTCGGTCTCAGGTATTGAAGAGCTGGCAGCGGTGCGACGGCAGTTTGCGGTGAAGTTTGGAGATGCCTTCGTCGACGCCGCGTTGAAGAATGCAAAGCAAGAAGTGCATTTCAAGGTAAACTCCAGCAAGCGCGCATCATCATTCCTTCCCATGGTGTATCTACTTTCCTTCGATGTGCACCACGCTTATAGCAGAAAGAAAGCAAGGCTGTTGTGGGCTGCCCATCTCGGACGATGGTGGAGGCTAGCTAACGGTTTTGATATGTGCTGTACATACAGCTGGTGCACGCGCTTTCTCTTGCATCGCCTCTGGAAGTCGACCTGCAGCATCTGCTCTCTGGGATCGCCCAGGAGTACCTTATCACTGACTGGAAGCCAAGCATTTCCATCGTAAGCAATGGCAAGACACGTCTCACCCTCCCGACTTCCCGCTTCAACAATTAAAACGAATGCGAACTTTCCTGTGCCTGGTGGTGCTGCAGTAAACTGTATAAATGAGCGACAATCCTACACTTACTCGGATCTTCTTAGCCGAGTAGATTGCGTAACTAAGGCTGTTTTTTTTTAAACGTCTTACATTAAAGGCATTAAAAAGCCGTAACACCACTCCTGCACGCACATCATATCTCCACAACATAAAGCTTTTAAACTTAAGTGGTGCTTATTTTGCTTTTCATGAGCTTGCGCAGGAGACCAGCGGGGAGTGCCACTTTATCCCACGGGTAACAATACAACTGCAGTTCGCTGCTTCTATAGAAGATGGGCAATTGTGCGTTTGCAACGTCTCCGTTTCATGACTTCTAATGTTACATGCATGGGATTGTTTCTACGCTCCCATGCTCATGCAGCCATCCACCACATCAGGAGGACTTGAAGTACCCTCCGCTTGTAACGTTGCGTTTCCAGAGGCAAGCCGAGCAAATATCAGAAAGCTGCGTCAGTGCTTGATGGCGCTTCATGAGTTGAGCTATTGAGATCGTTGCTTTACGAGTGATATGGAGATGTTCCTGTCCTGCAACGAGGGTTGGGTCCTGCAACGAGGGTTTGCGGTGCTGCAGCAGCTGCATGAGGACGCGGACTTGGCCATAGGGGAGGGGAGCAACAAAGGACAGAAAGGGATGACTCAGTCGGTTGATGGTTGTCTGTGCAATTGCCCTTTACGTGCTGCATGCACAGCCACCACTAAAACCCTGAGGGAGTACCCCTCTTGGCAGCCTGCACATGTCTTGCAGCATTATGAAGAGGCTGACAACCAGCCCTGCTTTCCCTCACTAGAACCGCCCCCTCAACCGCATTCGGCGTTTCCAGGTAGCACCCGGCGTGCCCTGCTGCAGTTAGCCACAAGAAAAGGAGAGCAAAAATCAAGCAGACGCCCCATTCTTTGGATGCAGGCAAGCAGAACCCCCGACTGTGTTGCGCCGTAGGTACCTCCTTTCCTGAGACCGCTCCTGTGCGCGCTACGAGGGGACGTGATCTCCATTCGAGCAACGAATCCGCCAAGCTGAAGCTACAGTACACCAATCCTTGGCAGTACGAGGATTGCGCTACTCCTTTCCATCAGGAAATACCGCTAGGTGCTTGGCCTTCCCCAGGCGATGCAGCCTCCCCCTCTCCAACAAGGGATGAGGCACACTACTGTCAGCAAGGGAGCAACTATGAAAGTGCGTGGGAAGTAGGGGCTCTCTACAGCACCGATGCGACGATCAGCCGCTCGTCGCTGACAGACGGATGTGGGGCAGAAGCTTTACAGCAAAGGCACAGCTGCGGCGTTCCAATACCCGCGGCTGCGATGCCTGCCTTTTTCCCTGCATGAATGCCCGAGTCTGCGATTCTCGGGTCTTCCTCCCTTTGTGTTCTGTTTAGGAATGTCGCACTCGTTTACACTTATTGGGATGCCAGGGAAGCGGCCCCTAGAGCCGCTGACCAACTATTGTTACCGTCTGTCAATGCAACCTAAAACGTTATAGTATTTGCCGTCTCCACGAAATTTCATCGGATTAAAAAAACAGTTGAAACGCAAAAAGGGGAGCACCCTACGCATATAGCGCGCCAAGGTTGCTGCTGTATCTCTGTTCTCCGGTTTTGCCCTGTTGGCCAGTTGCACCTGGAGGACTGTCTATATATGAAAGCGGCATCAGCATAACTAAACACGGTGGGATCTGAAGCCAACATACCAATAGTCTCACATTACTGAGCTCTCTAGTCGTCACTATCTGAATCAACGTACCGCTGAGCATCCCATGAGCCCAGTTGCACGATGGATGTCGAGCCATGCTGCGCTTCGAGCAGCTCTTTATACAATTGAGAAATTAGGGCAGCTGACGAACAGGGGATTTGGTAGCAGCGATCAGCCATCGAATGCCGCACAGGCCCCCCATGCACATGGCGCTCCGCTGCTGCATTAACAGGCCTCTGAGACTCACTGTTGTCGCTTGCATTGCTGATGGCTGCTAAGACATCCTTAGGCCTCTGGGCACTCGGATGCCCGGCTCTGATGATGATTCCGTGTGTACTTGCCCTGATGTCACGCACTAGTGGAATGCTGACATGCCATAGAACGTTTACGTTCTTCTCGCGTTCGGCTTCGCTTTCGTCATTCACATGAGAACCCCGGAATGTGAAAGGCGCGCCGCGCAAATCCACGAAGAATATATCTTTGGGGTAGAACAAAACCACAAGGTGACGCGGCGGCAAGGTTTCCTCTTTTAAGACTGTAACGAATTTCTGCAGTCGGCGTGTTACCGCCAACCCAAGGCACTCACGTAACGTGGCTTCCGTCTCATCGTATGGCCTGCAGATAAAAGCCCCAGCATACACTCTGTCGGGTAAATCGCGAGATAGCTCATCAAAAGATTGTGCGAAAAAAACAAGACTACGTTACCATTACCATTCATGTTTTACGCAAGCAGCACTCGCTGCGGTATGGTAGGCACAGAACAATAGCGTAAATTATGTAGCCGATGTGGGATGGCGAGAAGGCGTCAAATTGAGTTAAAATGATTAAAACAAACTCACCTGATTTCTCCGAGCTCGCCAAGCATGCGGGGTCTCCGCCTGCGTTCATTTCTGAACTTGGAGGCGCCGACGGGTTTTGAAACCTCCGCCTTAATGCCGCGCGTCACATCTGAAACGGCTTGGCCAACCTTGTCGAGAGGTTTGACGAGGGATCCAACAAGTCCTTTTCCAATTCCCTTAAAGAACCCTCCGACGCCCTCGCGCTGCGCCCCCTCGATGGGTTTCGTAACGATGTTTGTCAGTGACCAGACGCCCTCCCCGATGTTCTTTCCAGCAGAGAGGAAGCCATCACGCATGCTCGAGGTGCTTCGCACCCTTTCCCTCTGCCGACGGTTGATGTACTCCGAGTCGAAGGTGAAAGTCGAAAGCAAACTGCCCAGCCCAGCGCTAACGCTATCCACTGCATTCGCTGCCAAGCCGATTGTGTTCTTCCCAAGTTCGAATGGCATGCGTGGCAGATTAAGCAACGAACTTTGGCCAAGAGACGAGAAAACCGAGTTCAACAAATGGTATGTGTACCGCTCGTGCAGCGACGCGACGAACGTCCTCGCCGTCCCCCTCAAATTCCTGAACTCCTCCCGCTGAAAGTTCAGCTTTGCGCCCTGCAAGTCACAAAAAACATTCATTCGTTAAGAGAGCATAAGAGAAGTCTTGACAAATATACAGCAGACTGGAATCAGCGATGCAAAGCGTACGTACCATTAGCTCGAGGCGCCCGGAAGCCATTAAAATCCGAAGACCGACCTTTAGCAGATCGGAGAGCATATGCATTTTGTCAAGTACGAAGGAGCACCAGCAGTACACGTCGAACCTGTCAATGAGCATAGACTCTAGAGATAACACCGTCGGCAGGGGAGGCGGGGTGTATGTTTGATGAATCGGAGAGCCGAGCCACAGTTCAAGCTCCTCTGCAGAAACTGTGCGGCGCGATGCGGCGCTCAGCAGCCCTAGAGATGTCATGCAGGCCCAGAGGAAATCCTGTGCAGGAGAACAAAATCACCCCTACTGCGCCTATCCAATTATACAAAGTCGACCGTTAGATGCAACAAGCCAAAAGCTGCTAGCAATAAGCATACGATCGTGCCGTCAAAGCTACGCAGCCATCGCAAAGAACGTGAAGGTCAGGACCGCTTAAAACAGGGGTTCGTTTGGCATGTGTATGTAATTACGTTTAGGCCATTGAGGGCGTCAGCGTCAATTTCCATCTCCAAATTGTCGATCTCCAGCTGCACGCGGCGCAGAATGACGTCACTGCTTGTTGTGTGATGGCGAACTATGAAAAGGCTTAGGAACGGCTTTGAGGCCGTGTGCGCCGAAAACGACTGCATGAGGAAAACGCAGATTCTACAAAATTGTACTTTTGAAACCGGAAGACACACCACAGGAGCTTGACTAGAATGAGCCGCGAACGTTTTGAAGTACACCTAATAATGCATCATGCTAAGCACGATTGCAGCGGCACCAATAGGCAGATACTTTCCCTCGTTCGTCCTCCCCCTTTGGAAACGCCTCAAGGGTCATTTACTGTAAAATCAATGTGGCTCAGAACACCTCCCGTCCGTCGGCACGCGTCTTCTTACCTCATCGGAGCCATGGCCTCCACCGCCACGATTGGCCAGCAGGACAGGTTTGCGTCCATGCTCCATTTGATTATCTATTTGAATATCGGCGATGCGGACTAACAGCTTCTGCCTCTCGCCCCGCTCCTGGAAGCCAATCGCTAGCTGCGATAGTTCCGCGAAACACAATTCTTCCCGCATAGCGTCGTATATCAACGAAACCCCAACCTGGGACATGTTGACGGCGACATGCAGGCTGCGCAGGGGGCTCTCGAGTGCCTGTGGCAATATTATATGAATCCACAAGAGGCAAGCACCTCATGTATTTGTACTTATAAAAATGTATAAATTCTTTTAAAGCAGCAATATTCCAAAGCGCTGGCAAAGTTCTTAGTCCCGTCAAATAAACGGAATGACTTCTGTGGAGTCTAAGCGGCTCTATTATTCAAAAACAAGAAAACACAGAAGTCTACCCACGCAAAAGATGAAAGCCCATTGGCAGCCTAAGTTGGCAGTCAGTGCTCTTACTGTCTCGGTTTCCGTCCCTTGAGACTTGGGAGCGGCGGCAAGAGGCCCCTCGGGGCCCGTGCCAGGTTTCGGCCTGACTTCGATTAGCATTGCATCGCCTCTTTTCTCGGTCCTAACGATTATCTGCGGCTTGTCACGAAGGCCGAGGTTCACTTCGTACCGCTTGTATTGCGGGGTCTCCAGGTCCAGCACAATGGGACTCTTGGGGGCGACCGTCTTGCTGTCAAGCCATAAGAGCACTTGGCACTGAGACGCAAACGCAGGGTGTCGTAGGAAGCTCACTAAAAGGCTTCTTTACTCCCATGAAGAAAAACTAACTACAGCCGACAAAAGTATTCTAAAAATGAAGGGCACGAAGTAATTCGCTTCCCTCCAAGTAGTGTCGCATTAGGACTGCTATAAATTTTAGCAAGTGAGTAGGCACGAATCAGAGTTCAGATGGGCGGCCTGTTGGCCATTTCAGATTGAGAAAGTGCTTTGAGGGACAAACAGTGCGTGCACTCCTCACAGGCCTCGAAGAGTACGTGAAGGGAAACGGCCAGCCATAAGCGACGGTTTCTCCTTCACCCGCGAAGAAGTGGAAGTCGAAATCGGGCAGCTTAATCGGTGGCCGGCTGCGAGACGAGGAAGAGGAGCTCCCCGCCTCAGGTGCCTGACTCTGGGAGCTCATTTCCGTGTGGTACGTATGAATCATCACCCGCGTGATCGCCGGGCATTTATTCGCAACCAAAAAGCCGCCAGTCGTGCCGTCAGCCCCGCGGATGCAAATGCTCTTAATGCCTCCATCAGGCGCTACTTCCACGCAGAAAACGCCTGAAGGAGGCACAAATAGCCAATGTAGCCACCGTACTAGCCGCGAGTAAGAAATATGGCACAGCTCTCTCTACTACGAGGCTGTCGCCACAGCAGACGTCCCAGCTGCCTAGGGCCTATTCTGCTACATAGTAAACATGTGAAAACGCTGAAACAAGAGCGGAGGACGATGTGGTGCGGTGGTGAGCAGCAGCTCTTTTTACCTGGTGCTCCATCCCTCATTCCGTTGTAGAGAGCGATCCAGCTCTTTCCCGCCGTCTCTTCACTAGCGATAACCGCCCCTGACCAGGCGTATCCTTCGCTGGTGCCCGGGCGGAATTGAATGGCCTGGGGAAGCTCAGAGCTCGCCCAGTAGACGGGATAACTTTGCCCCGGATGTACTGCAGACGCAGGAGAGGCAGCAGCGCGCATTCCGTTATGCAGTGCATAGAGCGTTGAACAGGCAAGGATCGTCTCCAGTGGAGCTGGAGGCTAAGCAAACGTAAACAGACATACGACAGTCGTGAGGCGAGGAGGCCTCCAGATGCGTCGACGTACCCTCAAAGGTGGGCCCTTGAGTGCCGTACTGGCGGAAGAAAAGAGGAATATGAAGTGCGTTTGTCAGAATGAACTCCGGCACGAGAGACACAATGCGGCATATTGCCCCTGAACAAAAGAAAAGCAGCTGCGCAAAGTACTGCCCCCGATGGACACCACAAGGGCCTTTACAGCCGAGGGTCGGCATCTGCGTGGGGAGACACACAGACAGGGGAGACTGACAGAGACAAAAAAGGACAGAGACAGAGATAGACAGAGGGAGAGACAGAGATAGACAGCAGCGCATAGTATCTGCCCCAGGACCCTTCACAACCAAAAATTCAAATGAAACCCTCCCTTAGTCAAAGATCTATCTCCCCTACCACCAGTTTCGGAAGGCGCCAACTTCTCTGTCTTAAGGCGCAGCGTGTAATACCGATCCTCCGTCTCGAGGGCAGCATCGCTGTAGCCCCCTACGGCAGGGATAGCGACGCGGCACTCCACGGGTTGTCCCAGGCCCCTCCTCCTGGGGAGCACCAGAGTTACTTCCGATGTCTGCAAAGATCAAGAAAAGGAAACAAAATAAAACTCAGCAGTTTCGTTTGCTCGTTGACGCCGTGTACGGACAGTGCGGAACCTTAAACACCCACTCAATACATGCAGTCCCTCTATTCCAAGCCTTCTGCTAATCTCAGCACATCGCATGTAAAACGGATTTCCAGCAAAGCGAAAAAGTTGCGCATGGCACTTACAGTGGAATCGCCCAAGAGGCTCTGGCTGTCGAACTCAGGGAAAAACCTCCCGTCCTGCACAGGGCGGACCCCAAGGCCTGTGCGGTCGACGAAAGTGCGGGGGACTGCGATGACGGCAGCGAGCTGCCGAGGGGACACGAAAGGCAGAAAAGGCGCCACTTCTGTGGCGTCGTGCAGCACTTCCAGCTCCACTGAGGCGTGGCGGCGTGAGGGCAGCAGCACGCGGCTCACCACCTCGCCCTGCAGCAGACAGAAAAGGAGTAGAGACAACAGAGATCGTCCGGACGAAGAATGCTCCCAGTGGCGACTGTTCCCCCAGCTGCTGCTGCTGCTGCTGCAGCGGCTCGGCGTGTACAGACAGCTGAAACGGAGAGCAAGGGGTTTAGGCTTGCTATGCAACGAACAAAACAAACCTGAGAACTGAAGATATCAGGAATGACCGACGACCACTCTGCCCCCTCGAGCATAGCGAAACGCATGCGGAACTTCAAGGGCCGATTAGGAGGGACATCGTAGACAAGAAACACGGAGTGTCTTCTCAGGGTGGCACAGAGAGCTGGCCTTTGCTGCAGCGCATGCAGCTGCTGCAGCGCAGAAGCCGCCGCACTGTTGCCGTCACGAGCGGCGACCAGCTGTCTACGGCTCCCCTTGTTGTCCGTCGAGGACGGTGCAATGCTAACTTCAAGTTCAGTTGAGGTAGCGTTTACTAGCGTTAGGGACGGGAATATGGTGACCCTCTTGAGCTCCTTCTCTGCGGGCAGTGCGCCCTTGTGGCCTACGATGTTCACCAGGAAAAAAAGATTCCGCACAGTTTTCACGCCAGCCCAAGAGTCAGCAGATGCAGCAGCAGCACTCCCGAAGGCTGAGCCTCCTCTCTCCTTCTCTGCTGCTGCTGCTGCTGCTGCTGCTGCTGATGCTGCTGAACCTGGCCGGCAGAAAGGAGGTATGTACGCGCTCTGCCTGCAGCGAAGACCCTCCATGCGCTGGCGTGTGTCTACGAGGTCACACCAGCCCGCCACGCAGCTCATATCTGGGGGGGCTGGAAACGCATCAGCCTGCGGGAGTGGAGGAAAGAGAAGAGACAGAAGGGCAGCAAGCCGTTAAGGGCTGTTTCCCTACCGAACAGTAAAAGGGTCCTCTACTGCTAAGGCAGCAAGACTGGGGGGAGTACAGTGCGGCCAAAAGAAGCAGGAGGCAGCGAGACATAGCTAGCCAAAAAGCTCGCCTACCTCCGTATCAGAATCCGTGCGCCCTCGCGGCGATCCTCCTGCACCTGCTGCTGCTGCTTCCTCCGCGAATGCTGCAGGCCGGAAGCAGACGTTACACCAGCCCGCCTCAAGGATGGCTCTTTGAGGCACAGAGAGGACGTGGTGGTTGGGCAGCAAAAAAGTGTAGGTGAGTCTGTCCACAAGCTGTTTGTATGTGGCTGGCCGCAGCACAGACTCTTGAGGTTGCTCCCGCGGCTGCAGGAAGGCAGTAGCGAGCTTGGCCTGCTTGGAATTCGAACGCCTCCGGTACTGCGGCATGTTCATCCCATCTGTGGATGCCCGCCGCAGCGGCAGAGGCACCGTGCGTTTATACGCTGGAGTCTTGGCGGCCGCGTCCTGGAGCAGCAGCCTCAGCTGCTCCTTCTGCTGCAGTATCTCCTGCTGCTGCTGCTCCCTCCACCGCTGCTCCCGCGCCAGCATCCATGGGGGGATAGTGCAGAGGTCAGGGTGCTGCGAAGAGGGCTCGTCTGCTGAGAGCCTGCCCCCTTTCACTACAGAAGCCTCGCCAATTGCATCGAGTGTGGCGTAGCGCCCCTGCCCAGCCGGCAGCAGCATGGGGTTGAGGTCCGCATCAAGAAAGCAAACCTCCATCGGAATGCCACTGCTATTGTGCAGCAGCACGGTGGAGGAGACAAGCAGCAGCTTGTAGGACGTGTGGGGGCTCAGCACCTGGCAGATCGCCTCGCTTGGCGTCTCTATGTTTGTCAAAGGGACAGGGGCAGAGAAACTGCTGCTCACAAAAGGCTCTTTTCGCCTCTCTTGCTGCATTGGACATTCCAGCCCCACGTCAGTGGGCAAATCAGAGTCTAAGAAATCGCGGTACCCTAAGCAGAAGGCGGAGGAAAACAGACGCAAACACAGAAACCGCAGAAGCAGCAGCAGCACCAATAACTCCAGCAGCCGGACATATGCGGCTATTTTAGGCATTGCTGAGGAGCCTGCAACAAGCTAAGGCAGCAACATAAGGAGCAGCAGCAGCAACGGGATCGTACCTGAGACGGATCCAGGAGCGCAAAGAGAACTCTGCCACTGCAAAGCCTTGTCTCCCTCAAGTCCAGATAAAGATGACGGTACCTTCTGCATGGCCTCACTCGCTTTCCCTATGTGGAGGCCCACGGGGCGCCTCCCCGCGACTGGCAAAGGGGAACTGACAGAAGACTCTGGCGGCTGCCGTGCGTCTGCCTCACCAACAACTGAGCACGGGGAAGATGGTGCTGCTTCTGGTGCAGAGGGTTGTTTGGAGAGAAAAGAAGACGAGCTCATCGAGGCTGCAACAGCCACACCTGAGGGTCTCCTGTCTTTTGTGGTAAAGGAGCTGCGAAGGCGCTGCAGCTGCCGAGCAGCAAACTTGCTGCTGCTGCTGTCAGTTGTTTTGCCGCTCCACAAGAACCTGCCTGCAGAGCCAGCAGCAGCTGTACTGAAGTGACCCCGAAATGCCGCTGCTGCTGCTGCAGGGTTGCCAATACGGCTAGATACTGAGCTCCTCACCGGGGGCAGCAGCGCTACGCAGCAGTTGCGCATGCAGTCAACAGCAACAGCCTTCGTGCCCCTGGGAAAAGGGCCGATGGTCGCTGGTGACGGATCTATGGGACCGCCAAACAACCGCCCTCCAGCACCTCCTGCAAGACTCTCAAGCCTTTGCTGCCGCTGCTGCTGCTCCTGCGCGGGGGTGGGCCAAGGTTGCGCTCCACGAACTGCTGCTGTGTCTGACGGTATAGCAGCATTCGGTGAGGAACTGGTGCAGGCAACGGAGAAAGAGCTTCTGGCTCGTATTTTCCTTCGTATTTCTTCCCTTGTCAAGAGGGACTGCATAGTAGCATCGATGTCTTGTGTCTCCAGCACACTCCTGCTGACTGCGGCAAGAGACACCACGGGGAACATGTCGTTCAGCTTCAGCACGGCGTCTACTGGAGGGCAATTCGTTATGTAAAACCTCTGGTGGCTGCGAGCCCGCCGGGAGGCCTCGGCTGTTCGGCTCTGCATCAAACCGTCCAGCGGCAAAGGAAAAGACCCTGGCAACAGCAGAAGGAGACTGCCTACTGTCTGTCTCTCTATGCCCTCTTCTGCTTCCCACCTCAAGCCGCTGCTGCTGGCGGCGGCGCGCTGCACTTTGCGGATGGCCTTGCCTCTCCACCCCATGCGCTGCAAAGTGAAGGCGTAAAGACACTCCCCGGTCAGGTTTAAGTAGCGGAGGGCTGCCTCGTTGTCCCTCCCGCTTGAGGCCACAGAGACAGCACTGCTGCCATCAGCTACAGCGGCGGAGGAAGGCTTCCTTTCCGTGATGACGAAGTCGCATGCGTCATCTGCTTGCCCATCATCGCCTTCCTGCTGCTCAGGAATGTCGTTGATGGGGCTGTCTCCTTTCAGCTGTGGTGTGGAAAATGTTGGGGATGTGCTGCGGCCTGTTCCTGCGACGGAGAGATTCGAGGAGTAGCCGCTTGGGCTTGTGGTACTTCCGTCTGTTGTGCCCTCCCCTCCTTCGCTCCTGTCGTCTTCAAGTGTACGTACACCTCCGTCCGCGAGGTGAGCACAGAGATACGGCAAGAACCAGGCAAGCAGCTCGCACAGCTGCGGAGTGCAGTTAAGCCAGAAAGGAGACTGGCTATGAACCATGAGCGTTCTTGCTGCTCTAAAGCTTCCCCACGGGTCTTCCCCTGGTAAAACTTCTAGGGCCCCCATCTGTGCCTTCTGGCGCTGCAGCAGCTGTTGCCTCTCTTCAGCGTAGTCTCGTCTGTACACTGCAGTTATGTCTAGCTTTTCAATGAAAGGCTCCCAGCAGCCTGCCTTCGGGTTCAGATAATCCAGCCTGCAAGAGAAGTCTCGAAGGGCCAGCTGCAGCTGAGTTGGTGTCGTATCAAGGACAAGGCCTCCTGCTGCGAGCCGTAACTGCAGTACTGGCAGCACCGAAGAGCGCAGGTCGTCGAGCAGCAACAGCTGGGCCCCTTCAAGACACAAGGCTATCTTTGCATTTCTCTCTACTGGGGTTGGTAGGGTCTGTTGAGGCACAGCAGAAACGCATGTCCCTTCAGGCTCCTTCTGCATCTCCTCCTGTCGCTGCCGAGCGCAGACGCCAGGGAAACGGACGGGCGGAGGCTGCTGGGGGGGGCAGACACTCGGCCCGTCGGTGTGAAGCTGCTGGGCTGCTGCAAGAAGCAACGCCATATCTCTACTGGAGACCCTCAGGAAAAAAACTGTGCAGCAAAAACACAATTCCACCACATACAGCCAACATCGAAGCACAACCCCACCGCATCCCAGCCAAGATGGGTGATGGAGCAGCAGCAGCAGCAGCAGCACTCAAAGCTGCGCCTGCTTGGCAACAAAGGGGAGGGGCTCACGTGGAATGTCAAAGGACATATCGATTAAGGTCAGGATACGCGTGTGGCCTTCTCCCGTCCCCTCCGCTGTCTCTCGCAGCCCCGATCCCGGGGGCCCCATCTGCTGCTGCTGCGGCTGTCCTCTCTGCTGCTGAGGCATATCGTCCTGCTGCCCTTTCGGCTGCTGCTTCTGCGGCTGTTCCTGCTGCAGCGCAGCAGCAGAGGAGGGGCTGCTAGACAGCGGGGGGGCCCGCCTGCCGCCAGGGGGATGCTGGTTGATGGAGCTCGGAGGCAGCTTCGCGGCAGCCGACGACAGCGCCTGCTGCATTTGGTGGACTGCTGCTGGGGCCCTGACATGGCTGGTGTGTGTCGAGGCAGCCGCAGTGCTGGGGGCTGCCGTGTTCTCTTTTTGTTGCTGCCGCTGGGGATAGTCTCCGTTGTCTGGCGTCCACACAGTTGAGCGGTACACCCCACTGCCCTCAAGGTGAAACTGGTCACATAGCAGCACGGCGCTGGCGGGGTCTGTGCGGGGGGCCAGGTGGTCTGGAGAAGGGCCTCCTAAAGCAGCGAGTTGTTGCAGCTGGTGAACCTGCAGCCAGTCCCTAATAAGCTGCTGCTGCTGCTGCTGCCGCTCTGCTTTCTTATACACCTCTTCCATACTTCGGGCGAAGCCTGCTGCCGCCATGCTGCTGCTGCTGCTGCTGCACTCCTCGCCGTCTCTCCAGCGTATTGTCCTCGTAAGGCCAAGGGCCCCTGGCAAGCCCGACTCCACAGATGTGGCGCATAGGGGGTAGGGGCCGAGGCGATGCTCCCCAATGCGGGGCCCCCGGAAAACCCCTGCATGAGTCTGTGCCCTCCGAAGCCCCTTGCACAGGGGCAAAGCGTCTAACCGGCAGATTTTGCTGCCTATAACCTGCACCTTGTCAAAGCTTGTCTCATCGCCCTTTATAACGATACCAACACGGAAGTCGCTGGTCCAAAGAATGACCGGCGCAGAGGGAGACCGGAGGTTGGAGTACACAAGAAACCGGCCTCTCATGATGTGTACAGACACCCGAAAAGGGCGCTCCCTTAGGGCATCCCCAGCCAGCAGCACGGATACGAGGTCGCCGAAGACAGCGTCAGGGTTAGGTTCCTCTTGCCCACTTTTGCATGAGGCGAAGGACGCTGAAATGCCGGGCCCCTCTCCTAAGCAAGAAGCAGTTTCCGGCCCGCTGGAGAAGGATAAGTCTCGCTTAGGCAGACAGGGAGTGCTGTTGCTCCTGCTGCCCGTCCTGTTCTCCTTGGCAGAAACAGACAGCTGCCCGGCGGCTGAGGAGCCCGTCGACTCTGCAGAGAAAAAGGGTGCGCTGCAAAACTCTCTAAAGCCGCCAGGTTGCGTTTCCTGTTCTTGCTGTTCTTGCTGCTGCTGTTTTCCGTCCTTGACGAGGGTGGGGAGGGGCTTTGGGTAGGAGCGCATCGAGCTGAAGGCCCATGCGGAGGTGAAGTAACTCAATAT
>JRZD01020094.1:0-20617 GCA_000826945.1 Eimeria nieschulzi
AAAGATGTTCCACAGAGCCATCTGTCCTAAAGTTCGCCCTGCCCAACTCGTGAGATCCTCCGTGGTTAACTCGACGCTCTATTGGCCTCTGAGGCGGCGGAGGAGAAAGCGGTCGATACTGTGGCACTCCCAAAGGCTGCTTCTTCAAGAGCCGCATTAGCTCCCCACGCACCTGAAGTTCTTGCTTCCGCAAAAAGCGTTGCTGTGACAGAAGTGCCGTCACGTCGCAAAGCCCCGAAGAATCTGACATTTGCATACGCTGCAACTGAGGCGTCGATACTCCGCGGGTTAACCCGAGGAAACTGCGCCAGTGTCAATAAACGATCTGCCACAATATGGCAGGGATACATGAAAGAATATGACCGCAAGCATCGCCTGAATCGGAGGGCATGAAGACTCACGGCCGACAGCAGCTAATAATGGGAGCCTGTTGAATCGCTCCAATAGACAATTTCGATCAAATCAGTGTCAATATCACTACTGCCATTTAGATTCCTTCCAAAGTAGCTGATACAGATAAAGGAGTCAGCCCGGAATGATCAGGTAGAGCCAGGAGGGGCTTCCCCCGCTAGTTCAGCCTCGAAACCTGTCGCCACTGGTGGTACTCAAGCGCTGTTATCTGTCCTTTGACAGGACCGCAGCTGCACGGGGCTTGCAAGAGCTCTTGACACTGTTGAAGAATAGCTGAGTTCGGGTCTGCCGTTGCGTATTTGAGTGGAAGCCCTCAGGTCCATTAAGGCTTCAGGGTCATCACAGTTCAGCAGGTAACATGCACTATGAAAGTGCACGCTACCTCAGGAAAAGAAGAGCTTCTCTGTGTATATACTGTAGTTTCACCGAAGCTAGCTCAATGGCATTTCTGCTCGAAATATTTTGAGGATGGCACGGTGAGAGCTGATGGCGTTGCCTCAACATTCCACCGTATGAGCCGTAAACGCACAACTCAAATCCGTCTTATCATCTGCTTGTCCTGCAAACAGTTGAGCGTGTTTCTTCGTAAAACGCAAAAGCCTCGAGCATGCAGGCCCCGGGATAGTCTACTACATTCAGCACGGCTCCCTGGTTCGATGCTCATGGCCATAGCCAACAGAGCATTCTCGAATTCCGTTCGCAGTACTGGAAGTAAGGCAAATAGGCTTGATGCAATTTCTCCAAAAATATCTTTCACAATAGATACGTATTATAATATTACTGCATATGCAAAACCTTTCTTTGTTCTAGAACCAGGTAGGCCCAGCCACTATGGCGGCTTCCTCTACAGGACTCAAGCCAAGCATATAAGACCATAGCCCAGTATACATTAATTTTGGCATAAATTTTACACTTTATTATTTTTTTAGCTTTGGGTTTTTGGTGAGCATTCGGTTGACGACCGAATTCACCAGTGGTCGCCAGCCTGTCGCTGAGACCTTTGCATGTTAATGCGTGCGTTCGATATTGCTATGTTTGTCCGTTTGTTACCACTTCGAATAGTTCTCACTAACGTCTGAAGTTTTTTGTGAGTGGAATATTTTAGCCTGTGTGTGTGAGGAGCAGTAGCCCAGCTCCTTGGACTTTGTATTGGGATGCGTGTGTGGTAAAGATGCAGGCTAGTTGTACCTTAGCCGCATCCAATTGCCACCTGGCTGTGCTGAGGCCGGAATGACCTCAGAGCTATAAGCCTGAAGAGCAGACCTTTTGGGGGGGAACTAACTACTCTTAAGTTACTGTTCGTGTTAGTTCTTATGACCCTTAAGCAGAGGCCAAAGTACGAACGTTACACTTGGTAGCAACTCATAGTTCTAGTCCCCAGACTTTCACCCCCATGCCACTGGGAGGTGAAGGTGGGTAGTTGCAGGTCCACAGGCTGTTGGGGAACGTCTTGGCTTAGGAAGCTGGAAACTAGTTTATTTACTGTTCTCTCTATACTAGATAAACGATATTAGAACCTTATCACTGGATATTGACGCCCAGCCAACATCCACCGTTGCGGCTTTCGCCGGCCCTGGAGCGGGCAGGGGTGAACTTGATGACATCGGAACCCGCAGGAGCTAACGAGGCAGAATTCTCAAAGGAAGTTCGAGTGGTAATCTGGCCACAATTCAAAAGGGTCCAATAACTCAGGAAAAATAAGGAAAAGTTCTTTTGAAGGCACCAGACCCGATCAATCCGCATGTATAGTTAGCTGTGACGCAGACCCCGCTACTCTGCTGTGCTAGGTGCTGCTCTGAATTGCTGAAACCCAATCAACTGTTAGTGAGGGCTAAGGCCCGAGGCTAGCTTAAGGCCTTGCAGACACTGGAGGGGATCGGGATCACTTTGTGGAGACCTTGATCTCGGTTACCGGATGGAAATATTTTGGCTAAATCTCCGATTATGTTCCGATCTCAAATTTTATTTTAGTTTAGATTATTTTGGGTCTTTTTAGAAGGCTTTTCAACAGTGTGCAAGCATTCCGGCAGACAGGAGTTTTGTCAAGGGAATGTTATTTAAACTTATGGGGGTAATCGGGCTTACTGGAGCCACGTGCAATATCATAAAGGTTCCATAAGTAAAGATATTCGCTTTGTGAAGTTACATAAGCACGGATGAGGCTTGGAAGTGGGATTCTTCCGGAGCCAGGATTAACACCGGGGAGGGGCAGTGGGTAGCTTAGGAAGCCGACATCTGTGTGTTAGTGGTAGATCTGCTTGAGAAACCCCATCGCGTGAAGGGTTTGGGTGTTTGAAGGTTTATGTACTTATTTAAGGCCTTCGGTAGGAAATTGTTCTTGGGGATTCCGGTTACCTAGAATGGCAAGCAGGGTTTATGAGTGACAGGCAGCCGTCCCTCGCCCTTCAGCGATCCCGGAGGGGCCGACCCTGGCAGTGTTGAAGGAAACACAGGGGGTTCTAACACTTCAGGCTTGCCTCTCTGAGGATATGCCGGCCTCATCACAGCCAAACGGCCAAGCGACGCATACAATGAGCAGCTAGCCTGCAGCTTTACCACGCACGTATCCCAACACGCAATCGGAGGAGCTGGGCTACTGCTCCTCACATACACAAACTTAAACCCTCCACTCATAGATAACTTAGGACATTATTCAGGACAGTGCTAAGTGATAGCAAACGGGCAAACACTGCAAATATTGAACTTACGCATTACATGCTACAGCCAGCATCTTACAATCTTACACCAACCCTGAACCGCATTCTCACATATTTCATTCAGCTAGGAGACAGCCAAAGCGGAAACCTAGTCAGCACGAACTCTTTACACTCAAAATACTACGTATAGGACGTATAGTAGCTTTCACACATTTCTAAATACAGTAGATTGCTGTTAGGCAAAACCTACTGGCGATACTGCAGCGAGCATGCTGTGCTATTCCTCACTGCATGTTGGTAGGGGGAATCCAAACACAGAGTGACTCTTTTGTGTCAGCCAACGGGCTGAAGAAGAAAAACAACACCTCGAGAGCCTATTGATTACGATCGCACGACAAAACCGCCAATGGCAGCGACGGCTCTGGCACACTGAAGTGTGTGGTGGTATCTATACTTTCCAATACTTCCTACAGATGTGTACATTCTGCCAAACACTACTAGGAGCAACGTTGTTATATCGCATCAATACCAAGGAGCTCCAGCAAGCATGCTTTCACTTACATTAATTTGTAAACAAACTGTTCGCCCAGCTTTTCAGTATGATGAATGCCGCCTGCCCCACAAACTCACAGCAGCATGCGGCCTTTTTCCTTGTCTAGACTCACAAAGGGTTCAAAAAGCGTTTAAATGTTGTGACTGATTTAGTCCATATCCAAGCTAGCCCAGTATTTGTTTCGTTATTAAGCAGCCGTAAGAGGAATACGTAGCTGAATTCTTCGTGGGAATGCAGCGTGTAGAGCCTTATGCTACCCTACGTTAAATCCCAAAGCTCCCTTTTACGTGCATTGGTCAGTATCAACTAGATATTGAGCGTTTTTTCCTTTCAAAGAATAAGAAGCACTTGAAAATATATTTGCAGTTCTGATGGAGTGTGACCGCCCATCTGAACCATTGGAGCACACCAGGCAAGTGCAACGCCGAGTGCCAGTTCAACGCCTGTCATATCAGCAGTCGTTAACTGCTTTTCCAACTGGCAAATAAACAGACTGAAGAAGGTGTGCCTGTAATAAAGGAGAACTGTGTGCTGTCTCATGGATGCGTGTGTCCCCAGCTCTGCTCGGGATGCGATCCGAATTGCTAGCCCCAGAATCAGCACGGCGAACCGACACATACCGGTTTGACAGAGCAGAATAGAGTCCCAACTGATGACTGGATGCTAAGGATGGGGTTTTTATTATTGAAGGGATCTGGCAACGCTGACACGGAGACGTCCAACGACTGAATGACGCTGCTCACCAGGCTGCTGGTATGACTGTATTCTGGGGTCCCCCATAAACGGCCATTCAGACGCGGGTTTGTACTGACTAGTACCCTGTAGAAGGCCTCTCTCACGTCTTCCCTGAATTGTGGTCTTGTGCTAGTTGGACCGTTGTGCGCTCCTAAGGTGGAACAGCAAGGCGCTGCGGATAACTAAAATGGAACGAACAGGAAAAGATCGGTCCACTCTAAGCGCCGAAGAATTTCAGTCGGGAGTCTTTGCCCATCATGCCTGTTCAGATGGTTCTGTTGCCATCTGCAGTCTATCTAGAGGCGAAGTGAGCTACCCTCCCATGGTAGGATCTCTAGTGTTGGAAGGGGAATTTGTGTCTGCGATATGATAATTTTCCACAGTCACTGCCAGTCATGCTGAGCTCTTTGGTTTTGTTCTGTTGAGTGACGGCTGTTCCATTCAGGAACTCGGACTTAAGCAGCATCGACCAGCAAAACCTGCTCTCGGAAGTGGACCAGAATTAGCCGTTGCAGCAAACGCTAAGCCAACAGAAAGCACTATGGCTGTGTCGTTTCAGCAGCATCCTATCTATGGAGTGCCCATACCACCAACCCACATTCCAGGCGGGGATGCTGTTGGCGTCCCAGCATGTTCAGCGCTTGACCTCTCTGTGGCCACTGGTCTGAAAACCAACCTTGACGGGCAGAATTTCCCACTAAAAGGCTCTGGTGTTTTGGGAGATCTGGCACAACAAAGCAGTTGCGAAAATCTGGCCTCTCATTGCAGCGCACCTGCATGCTGGATATCTGGGGACTTGCAGAGGAGATTGCGAAAACTTACGCGGCAGGAGCACATTTCTATGAGGAGGGCATCCCTGCAATATCAGTTGTGGCAAGCTCCGCGGAAGAGTCAATGCGACTACTCGCCCTGTGGAGATCGCGTGCGCCTAAATCCTGTTGGAGGTTCACAGGCAACAACACGTGTAGAACAGGAACAGGGGTCAGCTGGAAGGCGAACTGTTCCCTTGCAAATGCTTCGCCAGAACCTGTCCATTTCTTTTCTTCCATCGGGTCATCAGAGGTTTTGTACGAAGCTGGAACGCGGAGTGACAGAAGTCCAAAGGCACTCATCCTGTGACGTGCACAGCTGCAGTAGCAGTGTTACGGCTGCAATGGTTTCCACACCTTCAAAACGGAGGAATATACACCAGCACCACCAGTTGCCATCAGTCAGTTTGTCGACTAGCAAGGAGGAGCATGCTCTAGTAAGCCACAGGACGGCAAAGGATCCCACGAAGTCTGAATTCGAGGACGCTGGATATTCGTTGAGTCGATGCATTATTATTTCCGACAGCAGCAGCGACAGCGGTATACCAAGCTCGCAGGAATTCTCATCCAATGATCTGAAGCGAGAACGTACCTCTGGAAGGGCCGCCACTGGAATTCGTCGAAATGACAAGAAGCAAACCAGTGTACGACCGCCTTGGCGCAGACGCAGGATTGTGTCGTGTGACAGCGACCTCAGCGACAGAAGCATCAAATGTGACCCATCGAACGGCAGGAGACTGCAGTCATCGAATGATGGGACTGAAGTGGATCAGCGACCGTCGTGCTCAAGCCTTGCCAGTTGTCCAAGCAATGAAATCGCGATAATGAGGAAGACGAGGGTCACTCAAATAGTGCCACAGGCACAGACGCGAAATAAGATTGAGAAAGAAGTTCAATGCAGCTTAAGGCTTCAGGAAACCTGGGCGCTTTCGTCAAATAGACAGAACAGGAGGCGACGCGAGGTTTCCAGTGAGGCGAAATCGCGACGCTCATTGGGGATACTTGCAACAAATTCCAGCGAGTTGCCTTCAGAGGAGAAAACTTTTGATAATAAAGCGTTGGCGATTGATAGCTGGCCTGATTGTGTAGCCAGCATGTTAGGCCCAGACATTTTTAATCGACTCAAGGAAGAACCGTATGCTGCTAGAGAACCGCAGCTTCCCTCAGATAGTCAGGGGCACATCCCTCATGTTGCATTAAAGAGGCCTGTTGCCTCTTCTCTTTTCTGGACATGTTGACGCGTTCTGTTGTGCTCCTATGGTTGTTGTTGCAGACATCTGGTTTTTTCCAAAAGCAAACATTCGGGGATGTCGTTGTTTCACCACATGCTGCGGCACTCCAGTCGAGACGATGAACAGATGCTAGAGCTGTTCAAATGCATATATGAGGACGAACCTCTAAAAGAACGAGTTTGCCTTCCTTCGCTTACCGAACTGAAGTGCAACAACGGGCAGACCCTGGCCTTTTACGCTGCAGCTTACGGGCATGCCAAATGCCTTGCGTGGATACTCGAGCAGGCAGGTCAGCTACTGATTTCTTTTGACAACCTGACGTAAATTTTTCTTTTGGCCGTTTGTTGTTGTTCTTTACTTTCCTAGTTGTGTGTTCACGTTGTCGCAGATCCCTTGAGCCAGCCTGTGTCTGAAGTTTCTCAACTTTTAAAGGAATTTCAGACACATTTTCTTACGGCGTTTCGTTAAAAATCCAGTTGTTCTCTGCTCTTTGGCGCATCCTAGGTTGTTGTGGTGAATCCACGCTGCCCTGTGAGGCGCAGAGTGCATGTTGTTGTAGGTGGAGCGGAGAATCAGAGGCAATATCTCAAAATACGGGACAAAGTGGGCGACACTCCACTCCACCATGCAGCGAAGGGAGGCCACGTGAAAGTGATCGAGCTGCTGCTGGATCATATCCCTGGCATGATTAACCAGCCACGGCTCAATGGGCGGACGCCGCTGTTCGACGCCTTGGAACGGCCCGCAATAGTGCAGCTTCTTCTACGCCATGTATGTAATTATCTCCTTCCAGATTTGCCGTGAAGCCTTTGCTCATGAATATTTTCGGCAGTACATGCAGTTTTTCATTACAGCGACGGGTACCTTGAGCTGTATAATAAGTTGCACTACAGTAAGTCATGTATCCCATGCTCACAGGGGGCCAACCACCACTTCAAGTGCAAGGAAAAAAAGACGCCTCTGGAAGAAGCAATCGGTGAGCTGCACTGGAAGCGCCAATGTTCTATCCGTGCCTGTAACACTCTGCCGAAAAGACTGGCCGCCACAGTGCGTCTGCTAAAAACGGCGGAGGGTGCCATGAAAGAGGGAAATGTCAGAGGCAGCCTTGCAAATCGGTCGAGTACAGTAAATGCACCAGCGTTACTCGACGGAACTGTATCTCCTGAAACCGACAACCTGCCAACAAGCATAGCGACCGAGGTCGATACCAGAATACTCCGATCGCTGTCAGGCTTACGTCCGTGTCCTCCACATCAGTTAGGACCGGGCTCGGAGTGCATCCGTACCGTGTTCAACGCTCACGAGGACGTCCCTGTAAGCTTGGCCAGTCATGTTGCTACCAAGTGGAACAGCGCCGACAGCAGCGGAGGAACAAGTGATTGCAGCATCCCCTACAACGACGAGAGCACCGCAGATGGAGCGCTGAGTAGCAGTGCAACTGCTCGAGACAGTATAGAGATCAAACAAGAGACAGTAATATCCTTTTAGTCGCTTGCAGAACACCACTTTGGCGAGCAGGACGGTTGGATACCTGGGTAAGATGCCGGATCATGCAAACCTGCGTGATCCTGCCGGCATGTAACGTTTCTGGTGGCTGTGGAATCCACTGAGCAGTTGTGAGCAAGGCTCCGCCTACTGTGAGAATGTGCATGGTTGTGCATGAGTCGGCGCCGAGTCTCAATGGCATGACCACCGGCTGCCACCGGCAGGCATTCTTCAATTGAGCTACGTTTTAGGTGGAATCTCCCTGCATGAACTACGCCCGAACTAGGGAAAATGGAGTCAAGATTGTCAATATGGCTTTGTCAAGCAGGCGAGAGCGTATACAAGATAAATTGGCATCCGTATGCGCGGTTGGTTCCACAGAGACATCGCTCCGTGATGGGTGAACAAAAACATTATAAGCCCCAGATCCGTATGGACTGTTTGTCGCAGTGAACTCTTGAACTTGAGGCATAAGGAAAGCGGTACCAGAAAACTGGTGAGATCCTGTACACGGTACTGCGCCTGTGGAGTATCTACGACATTGCTATCAACCTTTCAGATTTCCGTTAGCAGGCATGATCAGAAAGTTAACGCATAGTGAGATGTGTTAGCTGGTGCCCAGTATTCTGTTGCTGGGACTCGAAGGCCAGTCAGCGTGTTACTTAGGCTGATTAGCATTCTAACACACAGCTTCTGTTTCCAGAAACCTCTACATAAATAGATACAGGATAGTCCTTTCACAAAAAAACTTCGGTTTGGCAAATGGTTGACTGTAGACGATCTAACGTTTTAGCAGTGGGTACCAAAAAGGTGTCTGGTACTCACCTTTCCGATTGAGCACCTCAGTACGACATAGCTACGGCGTGGCTGCTGTCTGTGCAAGCATTCCGCGCAACAGGTCTGCTAATGTAAAGCCAATAAAATAACACGAAAATAATGTAGGCGATCCAGCGTTGTGGTGGTGAGCACCTGAGAGGTGAATGACGAAGCTGCATCCGGAAAGACACTAAATACCCACCCCACGAGATTAACAGGTCACATTAACTACATGCAAGGCATTCAGAATCAAAATCTCAGTACGACAAACTACGATTTGGCTGTATGGCAATCAGGCTTGCTGTGCAAGCTTTCTGCGAGCATGGGCGCAAATCCTCGAGCACATAGAGAATGCTTGCTTCTTGTTCTGCAGTTTTTTTTGCACATATATAGCCTCAATAACTCCTATAAGAGGGCCCCATGACGACAGGCGGCTGCGCTGCTGGAGAACCAGGTACTTGGCACTTTCGGGCTTCAAAAATACCATAGTTTTACCAAAAGCGTAAGATCCTGCAGCAAAACAGAGACAAAAGTCATTGCGTTCGGAGGCTCGCAGTACGTCGCACACATGAAATAAATATCGCTTTTTATTCTGAACAGGCAACGACCTCCAACAAGACACAAAGACATACCACTGTTCACCTTCGCCGAAGCGATGATAGCTTCTGCAGCAGCTCTCTTATCCGATGATTCCGCGGCAATCATGTCGATAAACTGAAATTGCTGAACGAACTCCTGAAAGCCCGCAACGCATGGTGAAGCATGCCTTGTCATAGTCTTTCAAATTGAACACACCACGCGTGAAATCAAGTGTTTCTATCTCGCTGCAAGCAGCCTTCCGTAGTAAGTGAAGCTCGTTGCTAAAAACTTCATTCCTCTATGAAACTTATCAGCTGAATGGTATGTAATTCGTGTCCTTCACTTGCCTGAAACGTCCGACGGTAAGAATACCCAAGCTGACGTAATTGCAGGGCCTCAATGATAGACAGGGCGTGCAACTGAATGAGGACCTTGCTTTGTACCCAGATAAATGGTTTCTTCTCTTCATTAGGCTTTACACACCTTTGCAGGCAGACAGTCAGAGAACAGCTAGTAGCATTCAAAATTTCCTGATCCGAATGGAAAACCTTTCCCCAGGTAGAGTTGTATGACCCATGAAAATTACCAAAACAATTACTCTTGCTCACCTGATGAAATGAGTCTCTGTTGAGCCAATAAGGGCCATTAGTTTGCTAAGCTGTGCCAGGAACTGTGAACCGATCAAGGAGCCTTTTGCCATCTTTCCCTTTTCTACTTTCACCCCTTCGAAGAGAGCACGGACCACCGGATTTGAAGAACCCTGAGCACATCATACTAGCCCAAATAGAGACTGAGTACACCCGTATCCGAAGCAAACTGTCCATACTAATGACACAAAAAGGTAAGTAATGACAGAAAAGTCAAAGGTTACACCGCTCGTGCAGTCAGATCCAAAGGAGCCGTTTGCACGCACTTGCACAATCTCAACCATCTCTGGTCTAAGGACATCCTTGTTTTTGAAAACGAATCCAAGAGCGTTGTACTTGATAGTCCCAATGGTATGTTTTACGCTGAAAGAACTCTGCGCGTCCAGCTTCGAAGGAACGAACTTAGGGCATGACTTCAGCTTAGTGCAACAGGCGCTAACCAGCTTTTCGTCACTCCCACCTGAATGTAATCAGCACGTTGCTCCTCATTGGCACTCTAATGCAATACGGGTGTTTTTCATTGCCAAAACAGCGGCTATGAAGGCACTTCATAAGCTGCTCACCTGGAGCCAGGCATTGATCCTCCAAAACACTGAGAATGGAGTTCCCTTTGTCAATTAAAAGACTAATAACTTCCGTGTTGGCCGTGAACTCAATGTCCTTCGCAGTAATGCCTTCACTCTTGTAAAGAGCGCTTTCCTTTGCAAACACTACATCTGTAAATGTATGCTGAACAAATGCACGCAGTTACTCGCGTTTACTCGCGAAAGTCAACTTGTGGCCATGAGAGCGCGGAAGCCTGCATGCATTCTGCGACTGTATAAAGACTCTGTTTGCGTTTCAGTGATGTCAAGCTCCTTTTAGCATTTCTAGGATTACTTGGCAGCTGCTCACTATGCTGCAACTCAGTAAAACGCAGTGATAGTTCCCACCTGAAGCATTTCATTTGTGATGTTGATGAAGAGCTGTTCAAGGGAGTTGTTTTGAAAAACCTCAAAACCAAAAATGTCTAGGAGACCTGCAGAAAAATACCCCGAATAGCGAGGATAACGGGCTGCCTGTTCACTGTTAGAAAAGAGAGAAAAATGCATCGACTTTACAGCGGCATTCTCACCCATGAAGGTCTGAAATCCTCCTTTGGGTTCGATGTTGGCGTTGAGAGCTTGGATGACCCATAAAAACAATTTATCGTACACAGCCTTGGCCAGAGAACCACGAAGCATGTTGGAGTCCTCAACTGTCCAACGTCCCTCTATCTTGTTGTTGCCTGCAAAGTTCATTTCCGAGTTCTCGCAACAACAGGCTCCATTCTATGATTGTTGTGAATACACCAACGCGTTCTTGCAGTTAATCGTGGCAGAGTATCCTAAATTTCAGTTCCCCTCCGCACTCTACTGGGTATAGTTGACTCAAAACCAATCAAGAGCAACGTGACCCACCGGCATAAGTAACCTTAATCGTTAGTTCTTTTATTACACGAGAACAATCCAAAAACAAAAGATCGCACGCTTCCTTCAAGATATTGGCATTTTGGCCAATTATCACAGCGGCATTGTCAACTCCGCCTTCTTTCGCTCCTGAAGAACACTCAATGGCAAGGCTAATGGCGGACTAAGTAAGCGTTACACACGTCGCTCCCCCTCAAGCCACATCACAGAGGGCATTGTAGGAGTTAGGCAGAATGTCCACCTTTCCAGAGCCATAGATAAGTAAAAAAAAACCCGTCTTTTGAAATGACGTGCCCATGCGAAAACACTTTGAGCTAGTGACTGTCCGCAGTCTCGCAGCGGCTCGCAATCACCTGTTGTCTTCACGTTTCCCAGAAGCAGCACTCCGGAAACCACCGACCAAATCGTGTGGCGCTGTTCCTCTTTGAGACCCATCGACTCAAAGGCCTTCACTACAGCTTCAAACTCGCTGATGTCATTGACCCCTAAGGAAAACGGCGAAGGTAGGTTTGCAGGAGACAAGCTCTGGCCACTGGGAATCAAACCCGAGTCATGGCCACATATGGCAACTCCAGAAAAATGACAATGGGAAAGCAGGCACTCAAAATCGACTCGCCCAACGGGCATACCAGGAGCGTCCAAACAGTGACGATTGAGAAATAGGTACTTGGTGCAGTCTAGCAACTTGTACCGGTCCTTCATTTGCTGGTTGCTTCCTTTGAGCACTTGGTAAAAAATATGATACGACCTTTCGTTTTCATCCTGCACCATACAGAAGGAGGTAAGGGGGCCGAACCTATAAGGGGGAAATCTTCACTGTATTCCTAGCGCATTCTGCTAACATATTTTCGTGATTCCCCTGTGCTATTACAAGGTAAAAGCACGTCACGCACCAAACTACAGCATATGCTATTTCTATAACGTTACCTGAGTAAGGATTCGGCTCTTCTCCAGCAGAAACGCAACGACTGAACCGTAGCGAATACCTCCTTCTTTGGCTACATCTAGTTGCATGAATCGCCCAAATCGGCTGCTGTTGTTATTGCGAACAGTCTTAGCATTTCCAAAAGCCTGATCGCCAACGAGCCAGCAGAAACACACGAGCTCGCTGCATAATTCGTTACGGCGGCGAATGCTGGCACCAGCATCAACTCAAACCACATACATTCCGGCCAGCAGTGCACCTGACGGAGAGAGCATTAAAAGGCAAACACACGCGAAAGACTCGTGACCGACCTCAAGTATAGGATTCGCTGCCATGATGGCTTGCTGGATGCGGGTGTCCAGGTTGCCGGATCTCGCACTGGCGAAATACTTCATCAGTTGTTTCGTCGTTTCTGTCTTTCCAGCTCCTGACTCTCCAGAAACCACAATTGTTTGGCTTTTCCGAACCCCATGGAGGTTATCTACCGCGCGACGTGCAATCTGAAAGATATGGGGGGGAAGCTTTTCGCAGTCCGCTGCATCGCGGTATTCAGCAATAACTTCCGGGGTCCCATTGCACAGATCCTGAAAAGGGTTAATTGCAACAATCAACGGCTCTACGGCCGTATACATTGCTTTGTTCATATACCGAATCTTCAAGAAATCCAACACGCATGGGATGTTTTGGTGCGGAATAGTTCCGACATCATTGTAGGTCATTGGATCCAAGTTCGAGTTTGCGTTGAACACTTGGGAAAGTGGAACTTCAAACAGCTGCAACAAACCAAACCCGAAGTTTCACGAACGTGAACGACCACTTAGGCAAAAGGGTGTTGAAGACAGAGATGTAATAGAGTCAATATGGATATCAGCGCACGCGCATGAGTATACAAAAATTGCTGGCTTTGGCTTGAAACGGCCACTCCCGTCTGCATACCCACATGCCAAGCTGTCCATATGCACACCTGCGTGCTGGGCACCAACCTCATTGCTTGGCGGTTCCTTTTGTTTCAGCACTAATTTGTCTGCAGTGGAGCCGGGCTCGACTCTGCACAAGGCAAACATCATGTCAGGATTCTGCTTGACTGCTGGTGCGGACATGCACCAAACCTCGAAATTCGCGGCTGCTCCCCCATCATGAATGCACAATACCTGCATCAGCCCGCGGACGCATGTATGGAGAGTAGAAATGGCATATTCATGTCCTCATTTTGGGGATGCAGGCCACGAAGTAGCTGGTCAACTACGCCAATACACCCAAAGTTCTATTGTGCCTGGTGTATGGCCAGTGTATTGTAGTGGAAAGACCCTGTATACTTGCGGTGAAACGCGAGGCAGGTGAAGGAAGATATGCTCACTGCTGATCCTTTCTTGACGAGGGAACTGGCCACCTTGGCCTCGGACTCCTGTTTCTCAGCCATCTTTGTCAGAAGTTGCGGCTCTTGTACGGTAATCTCGGTGTGTGCAGATCCGCAAACGAACAAGTATCACCAACGCCTGTCAGCAGCAAAGTGCTCAGCTGGAGGAATCGTTGCCAAGGTGTTCCAGCAGCACCTTGTACAGCACCATCCACGAAGGATTAACGGAGACTGCTTGACCACAGGCACCCAGCATGTGGTGCAGGAAAGTGAGAGGGGAATCCAAGATAACTCGCACTCCAGCTAAGATACGGCGTCAAATGCTCATAAAGATCACAGTCGAGCCATCAGATTCAAAAGAGATCATCTGCGTTCACTCACTTTCAGATCCCTGATGTGGTCCTCGCGCACCCAGCTACACTACGGGCCTGCTTCTCTCTTGTTGGTAAGCCCAACTTGAATAAACCAAATTATGTGCCTTGAATTGTCGTGAATCTTTCGGCATCAGCGAACCGCCGCCGTCAATCGACGCCAGCTCTAGCCACAACTGATTCTTCAGCCCCACTGTGGTCTGACCTATGGAAAAAATTCAGAGATTCCCACTTGAAAAAGAATATTTTATCAATTTTCAATTGTATACAATTTCGATGCGTACAGCAGTTTACATTTGGCACAGTGAACAGGTGTTTGAGAAGGAGCGCAAACTTCTCGATACCACGATGCACTTTAGCGTGCCAGGCCCATCGCTGCTAACGATGTTCTTAATGTGATCGCAACCAAAAGCCTCTTGAGGTTTTATTTTGCTTTTTCAACCCTCTGGCTGCCATAAAAAAGGCACTTTTTGTTTGGCATTGTCCGCACCAGCTCGATAGCATGCAGTGAGGAACACTCTGCTCACCACCGTATCGCTTGTAGGTTTGGACTAGGAGCAACATCTCTGCATTCAGGAAGGTGTAGAAGCTACTATATGGGGTTGTTTGAATGCAGTGAATCCATTTAGATCAGGTTTCAGCTTTGGCCATCCACTAGCTAGCTGCTATGGTTCAGGGTTGGTATGAGATTGCAAGATGCTGGTTATAGCGCGATAATACGTATCTTCGATATTGCAATGTTTTCCCATTTTGTGGCACTCAAAACTGGCCTAGTTAATGTCTTAAGTTATCTATGGATGGAAAGGTTAAGTCTGTGTGTGTGGGGAGCAGTAGCCCAGCTCCTCGAATTGTGTTAAGACGCGTGTGTGGTGAAGCTGCAGGCTAGTTGTACCTTGGCCGTATCGCATAGCCATTTGGATGTGCTGAGGCCGGCCTGGTCTCAGAGAGGCAAGCCTGAAGGGCAGGCTTCTTTTGGGAGTAACTATTCTTAAGTTATTGCTTGCATTAGTATTAAGGTCTTTAAGCTGAGGCCAGACAACGACCGTTACGCTTGGTTGGATTGCATGGTTCTAGTCCACAGACCCTCACCCCCACACCACCAGGAAGCGATGATGGGCTAGCTGCAGTCCCGCAGGCTGTCGGGGAACCTCTTGGCTTATGTACCAGGAAATTATATGTTTAATTTTCGTTTTATACCATATAAACGGCACTTGAAAGAGCTGAGCAATGGATGTCGACGGCCCGCCAACATCCACCATTGAGAGCATCCCTTCATCGGGCCTAGCAAAGCAGGTGATGTGGCTGGCTCCAGGGATCTCTCTTTCCTTGTCAACTTTTTTAGGCTCCGGCTTTTACTGAACCATCAAGTGGCATTGAGCATCGTGATCCTGGTGCTTGGTGAAGTGTTTTGGGTTTGGGCATAAACCCATTTTGAGTCAGGGTTGCGCCTCTTTAGGCAAGGTCTATATTGTAGACTGGGAGGGACGTGCGGTTGCAGTCAGATTTGGGGCATCGAAGTCCTGTGTGGGCTTCGCTTCTTCACGGAGATCCCAATTAAAAATTTTTTTAGACTCACACTGCAACAAAGGACCGCAGAAATAGATTTCCTGGCTGCTTCAGGGTAGAACGTTTCGATGCACCTCTCGCCCGTCTTGGCATGCGTCTATAAACTCTGTGGGATCGACTCTAAATCTCAATGCACACTTCAATACATCAAATGTAAAAGCTTTGACTGGCTAGAACACATGAAACGGTCTGTTGGTAGTCTTAGGCGCTCCTGGCTTATAAAATAAAGCAGGCTCTTAGCCCTGGGATTCCAACGATACTTGTCGGGTGGATCAAGTACGTTCCAAATACTTAACTGTCTTTTAAATCAGTCCACTATTTATAAAAATTAAGTAAAACGTAAAAACGTTTGTGTAAAAATTCCTTCCAATTTAATATCTGACCTGCGTGAACGTGTGCATCGATGCAATATGCACGCCCCCAAGTGCAGATCCTGTGGGACCCCATAAGTCAGTGGTAATCGACTCTACAGAACTGATAATAAAAGACTTTTGCATAAATAATTTAAAACAACTATTGTTGTTAATAAGTTGACAGGTGCCATCCGTCTTCATGCTCAAACGAGGCGGATTCGTCTAACCCTTGTCATTAGGCCCCATGGAGTCTCTTAAAGCCGGTGCACAGCGAGCCTTTCTATTATAAATGCTCCTGACGATATAATTACTTATCTAAACCTTTAATATATTTATTAAAGTTTACTAATAAATTTAAATTACATTTATTTAACTTTAATAGTGAAATGCCAATAAAGATGTTGGGTCACCTTATAGGCCTGGATGGCTGCTGAAGTGCCGAACGGCCATCTCGTTTACTACGCTAGATTGAGCCCTGCAAATCTTCCCATTTTAGCAGACTTTTAAACAAAAATATATAATTTATTTATTAAGTGCCCAATATTTCTACATCTTTAGATTCACCTTTTGACATGGGCCTTGATGGTCCGCCATAGTTAAGCTTATGAGACCATTACTTCTTTGTTCATATAGGCATCGACTGGCAGGACTGTCATTATTTAATTAATTTTTATTTTGATAATAATATTAAGGTATTGGGAGATTTTCTTGTGTTATTATTTAATTAATTTTTATTTTGATAATAATATTAAGGTATTGGGAGATTTTCTTGAGCTTCTCGCTGATCGTGGGCTTGTAGAAAACATGGAACAGGATTCTACTTCACTACACATAAGGCTGCCCCTCAAGCTGAGCTGTGGCAAAGGACAAGATTGTAGAGAGCTCCATGGGTCGGAAACCTTTCTCTTTATAACATCATGAAGTGGCATGTTTTAGGGAAACCTCTCCTGCAAACGGCAAGAGTTGGTGCGTTACAGGAAGACATGCAAGTGGAGTATATTAATAGTTTAGATTGCAACCAATAGCCGTGAAGGCGTGCTCCTCTAAGGCCTTAACTGTGCATCAGCATCGGGGCAAAAGAAAGACCCAATTTGCCTCCTCTAGCCGCCAAAAAGTATGCGGAAACCAAAAGGATTTTCTTTTTGGTCCCTTACAAATTCCCAAATCGTCGTTTATCAAAACTTGAATGGTAGTTGTGGCATTTTCCCAATACCCATACGAACATAAGACTCATCTACGAATTGATCCTTAGTCTAACATACATCCCCCAAAAATATAAACACTCGCTTTGGGTACAATTCACTTCCTAAAATTTCCTGACATATTTGTGGTTCGCCACAGAACACTTGAGTGATGACTAACACTTTAATGCATTCCTTATCAGATGATCTAGCCAAGCAACTTAGGGCATTAAACAGGAAAATATGGAGCTACATATATAAAAGATAAACAATGGAATACAGAACGTGCATGTTAACGTGCAAGACTAGCCGTAGGGACGGGAGTCAAGAATGTCGGTGTTTCCCGCCGAAGTAGTCCCTCAAGGGGCATTACTTACCAGCACAGAAGTCACTGCCAAAAACAAACAATATGTTGAAAATGTTGTTATGTGTTCGGTACAGTCTGCTCCTCCATAGGACAAGTCGATGGGGCATTTCAGAGCCTGAGATGGACTCGGTGACACAGATATCCTCCGCTCTGCTACTGGACCATTCAGACCTCTCATTTTTTTAAATAAAATAAGTTGATTTATAGAAAGACTTATGAGATGCTATTTTGCATGTGAGATGGGAGAAACGTGTCGCTCGCGCTGATGCGATGCAAAGGGACCACTAGGTGTGCAACTAACAGCGAGCTAGGTGTTGCCGAAATCAAATAAAAACCCCATACAGCTTGCAAATTTAATAAAATCATTTAAAATTATGCCAAAAAATTTATTCCACGTTTGTTTTCAGAAAACACAAGACGAACAAGAACAGGGAAGCGAGCCAGACGGTGTCAGCTAGATGGAGATGGTTACGCATTTTCCCGGTGAATTGCTAAGAACAACCATAGAGACAATTAAATATGCTTTTTCCATAATATAACGTGTAACATATTGTTTTATTTCATGCCAGGTACGCCAGATAACGACAATACAACCAAACCCATCTACAGAGCGGCTGTCTCCAGAGCTCATCGGGTTGCTGGCCTACTCACCACTGCCCTGAAGGTTGTGTGGGCTGCATCATCAAGACAGCTGTTGATTCTTTAAACAAATATGGAGCCTGAGTTTTTTGCTTTTTTGGCTTGCTTTGTTTTCTAGGGTTGTTTGTTCCTTCTCTTCGAGCGAACCAGCCACCAAATAACAAGTCACAATGAGGGAGATAGTGCACATCCAAGGGGGCCAATGCGGCAATCAAATTGGTTCGAAGTTTTGGGAAGTTGTTTCCGATGAACATGGCATTAATGGGGTAAGTTCTTTTCTCAAGAAAACCACTCAGTTTCCCCCATGCGGCTCTCCCATGACGTATGTCTTGCAGCGACTTCGACAGCTGTGCCTTCCAGTCTCGAAAGACTGCCAGACTTTTGAAACACGTTCCACTCGTTCCTTTTGTTTTGCTTAATAATTTCAATGCCATGTTGAACCCGAAGTGCAAATCGCAGTTTTCCTATGTCGGCTAGCCGACGAAGAAAGACACCTGCATGGGATGTTCGATCGAAGCAGCCAGCCATCGAAAATCTTTTAAAAACCAAAACACAAAAAGCCAAATGTTGTTTTTTAATTTTGAAATAGTGTTTTTGCCGGCAAGCTAGATGATGTTGGTGTGTTATGAATGTGCATGGATTGCTGCAGAGCGGGGAGTATTGTGGGGATAGCGACTTGCAGCTGGAGCGGATTTCGGTGTTTTTCAATGAGGCGACCGGCGGTCGTTTTGTTCCCCGTGCAGTTTTGATGGATTTAGAGCCAGGGACAATGGACTCGGTTCGCTCGGGTCCCCTCGGCCAAATATTCCGCCCTGACAATTTCGTGTTTGGCCAGACAGGCGCTGGCAACAACTGGGCAAAGGGGCATTACACTGAGGGAGCTGAGCTCATTGATTCTGTGATGGATGTTGTGCGCAAAGAGGCGGAAGCCTGCGACTGTCTGCAGGGGTTTCAGCTGACTCACTCCCTGGGTGGAGGCACTGGCAGCGGCATGGGAACGCTTTTGATCAGCAGAGTAAAAGAAGAATATCCCGACAGAATTATGGAAACTTTCTCCGTCTTCCCTTCCCCAAAAGTCTCAGACACCGTCGTCGAGCCGTACAATGCAACTCTTTCTGTGCACCAGTTGGTGGAAAACGCAGACGAAGTGCAAGTTATTGACAACGAGGCTCTTTATGACATTTGTTTCCGCACTCTGAAGCTAACCTCCCCGACCTACGGTGATCTGAATCATCTCGTCTCAGCAGCGATGTCTGGGGTCACTTGCTCCCTGCGTTTCCCTGGCCAGCTGAACTCTGATTTGCGCAAGCTGGCTGTAAACCTCGTGCCTTTCCCACGGCTGCACTTCTTCCTTATTGGATTCTCTCCCCTCACCAGCAGAGGGTCGCAGCAGTACAGAGCGCTTAGTGTGCCGGAGCTGACGTCTCAGATGTTCGACGCGAAGAACATGATGTGTGCTTCGGACCCGAGACACGGACGCTACCTCACAGCCTCTGCAATATTCAGGTGGGCATGAAAAGCTGCAACGCGTTTCTCAGCAAGCCCAGCCTGCCTCAGATGCCAGCGAGTGTTGCCTGAAAAAGCTGGCTTAATGTGTTTCGAGTTGTATCTCATTCCAATGTATATTTCTTTTTTCTCTAGGGGCCGAATGAGCACTAAGGAGGTCGATGAGCAGATGGTGAACGTGAAAAATAAGAACTCTGCTTATTTCGTGGAATGGATTCCAAATAACATGAAATCCAGCGTGTGCGACATTCCTCCCAAGGGACTAAAATTGTCTGCCACTTTCGTCGGAAATTCAACTGCCATTCAGGAAATGTTCCGACGAGTGGGTGATCAGTTCAGCGCCATGTTCAGGCGGAAGGCGTTCCTCCACTGGTGCGTCAAAGCCCCAAGATTCTCGTTGCATGCATTCCTCAGTTAAAACTCTTTAACGAAAGACCCATAAGTGTTGCTTCGTTAGTTTGCAATGAAGAAAACTGCCGCTAGAGGCAGCGCTGACACGAACATGCTCGCCAAGGGCATGCTGAGGTGCAGGTACACCGGAGAAGGCATGGACGAGATGGAGTTCACAGAAGCAGAGTCCAACATGAACGACCTCGTCGCCGAATACCAGCAATATCAGGTTCTTACAGAGCACGCCGAGCCCACAAAGCAGCAAGAATTAACAAACCTCTCGCAGCAGTCGCACGCTTTGCAGAAGCGATTGGCTCTGTGGACCCCTCGGCCCCTGCCGTTCATTTGCGGGTTCGTTGGCTATTTGTCTGCTTTTCTTTGTTTTGCTCAGGAGGCAGTTGGGGAAGGCGAGGGAGAGATGGATGAGGAGGCTGAGGCAGAAGCTTGAGTTGCCACCGGCCAACACACGAGGCAGCAGGGGCTCTCTGCCATGCGACCAGGAAAATGCTGACGGATGTGTCTTTGCCAGCGTTGGATCTTAGCTGAGGATGCTGTACAGATGCCTCTGCCCTCAAAGTATGCGTGCAGGG
>JRZD01020095.1:0-20604 GCA_000826945.1 Eimeria nieschulzi
GAGAGCAAATCGGCCCCGCCTGTACCCTCCTTTGCGTATCATTTGTCATGAAAGAGGGCAGAACTCACTCTGCATGTCCCGAAAAACTTTTCTTGGTCTTCTGAGTGCCTTCGACCTCCGGTAGTCAACTTTGAGTTCAGTACCCTGAAGCACTTTAGTACTAGGTATGCAACAGTCGCAGCTGCTGTCAACGCGATGAGAAAGGAAACCGCAGAGTGGTCTGTGCCATGTCTCCAGTTCCGTTGAATCACATGTGCTTTCTGCTGCTGTGTGATGGCTTCAAGAATCAGTTCCTTTTTCACATAATCAGTGGGGAGGCGATGATTGGAAGTGGGCTCTGTACCGTTTGCATGGGCTGCGATAGTTAGCCATAAGACAAGCAGCTCCAAGGCCCTGAACATTTTCAAATAAAACAATTTTGTCCATCTGGATTTAATATTGAGGAAGCCTTGTTTTTGGTGGGCCGAAAACGCAGGGCCTGGTAGCAAAACCAATTAAGAATCGATGCTGAGGAGTACAGGTGGGTTGGTCTCCAGTGCTGAACGAAGTATATACCGATGTTTTCGCGTTGATTTTTATAATGTTGCTCTGGCGTCTAAACGGCCTATATAACCTATGGATCATACGGGGGGCGCCAAGTCACACACAGCCTGCGTAGTCAGCAGGTCGGGCACCAGGGACACGTGCACTGCCGTCTCCTTTCAAACTATCTCCAAGGCTCATCGGTATCAATTCTCCATCCACGGTGTAGATCATGTAACTTGTTTGTTCTAGGCTCCAAAATCACAAAAGCCTTAGGGCTGTCACTACGCACCAAGTACATATGTACCCCAAGATCGTTTTTGCTCCAGAAAACATCCTCGAGTTGATGCACTTAAGGATGCTGGAGTAAATTCAGGTTATGCCTTTTTTTACCTCAGTTTCAATTGCTTTATCAAGTCCAGAAAGGTTAGCCAGAAAACTATGGCCGTCCACGCCGATTTTGGTTAATAGCTATACGGGCACTGCTCACAGCTCGGTATTTAAGAATACACTTCACTGCTCCCAAATACCAGTTATGCAGGAGCCAAAGCGTCCCCAAAGCTTGATCTATGGTTACTCTAACGTGTATATACAGTTTGGGCAGCCGAATGTGACAAAGCGAAACTGCAATATTTGTTCAGTCGTCCCTTCTGTCGCTTTTAATTCAATTTTGTCTCCTTAACGTCCTCATGCTAGGGAAATCTGAGGGCCTCAGAGGGATTCTTCCCCTTTTCCCCATGGCGTCGAAAATAAATCATTTTTCTAATGACCATCCACGGCAAGCCAGGAGACGCATGACGACCGGAGCGCTGGCTGCTGCATTTGCACCGCAACAGCAGTAGCAACTCCGGCAAGAGCAACGACAGCAGCAGCAGAAACAGCAGTACCAGAAACAGCTACAACAACAGCATCAGCAGCAGCAATCGCGGAGCCCCCGCGGCAACTCGCTGCTGAGCCTTCGTACTTTGCTGTTGATGACGACACGCCCTGTATATCAGGCACTGTAGAGGCCGCCATCCGAGGTCCCTTAAACCCTACACACCCTAGGCATTTAAAACCCCTAATCTCGGCATTTGCAGTACCGTCGTTGCGCTCTTTCCGTCTGTATCATTTGGCATAAAACTTTTTACTGTATCTGCAGAAGAAGCTGCTTCTGCATCTACAGTTCAGTATCTGCAGACCCGCAGTTCAGTATCTGCAGCAGCAGCTGCAGATACTCCTGCACTTAGGAGGCCCTACTGTATGTACAGCAGCAGCTGGTGCTGTTAGATGCCTCATTCCAGCTGTTGCATGTGGTGTTACGTGCAGGTGGCCTCTGTGGTTTCTGTTGGGTTCCACTTTTCGTATGTTTGTCTTGGGGTCCCCTCTCCCTGTTTGGTTCTGTGTCGCTTTGGCCCTGCCTCTGTTTTGCTCTGTCCCGCTATCTGAATGAATTTGGGGAGTCTTCCGCCCTCTGTTTCTCTTGCTGTTTTACTCTCTCTTGATTTAGCTTTCTTTGTTTGTTTCTCTGTCTATTTCTGCTTCGCTGTGTCTATTTCTCTTTTTGCTTTTTTCTTTCTCTGTATCGCTTGTTGTATTCCGGTATCTCTGTCTCTCGTGGTGTCTGTGTTTCTCTTTGTCCCTATCTGTGTCTGTCTCTTCATGGTGTTGTTTGCTGTCTCGTTTGTCTGTTAAAGTGTATTTGCGTGTGTGAGTGGCGTTATCCCTCGTCACTATTCTTTTCCCTCTTTCTATCTCAATCTCTCTCTTTGCCTTTCTGTCTGTAACTGTCTCTTGTCGGTGTGTTCATACCTCAACTAAAGGGGAAATATGAACTCACAATCATCAATGTAAATGCAAGTATCGAGTGAATAAATAAATAAATATATATATATATATATATACGTATAGTGATGAATAATTTATTTTTGTCTGCACGGCAGTGGAGTGCTCAAATGGTCGCCGCACTCTATCCTCGAGAGGGAATTTCGTTTGTCTCCTTTTTTCGTGCATGCACTTGCCTTCTGTCTCTCCGCCATCTTTTGGTGGGCTCCTTTTCTTTCCGAATTGCTGCTACTCTTGCTACTTTGGTACGCCTTAAATTGCTGCTGCTACTACTGCAGTTTTGGGGACTGCTGCTGTTGGTTTGTTTGTGTGTTTGTATGCGGCACAGTAAGCTTTTAATTCGACCTTCCATTATTCCCTCTTGCAGAGAATCCTTTGGCTTTGCCCCAATTTCGGCAAACTTTCCTTCTGCTCTTCGTCGGTCGAGCGCTCTCCGACATGATAATATCTAGCTAGCTTTTGCTGCAGCAGTTTTGTTGCTACAGACAGCTAGCTAGCTGTTATTGCTGCTGCTGCAGCTAGCTCCTGCTGATGGTGTTGGAGTGAGGGGTATTGTTGCTGTTCGTGTTGTGGTGCCCCCCCAAACTGAAGTTTTGGGGTCTGCTGCAGAAGCGTTTGGCAGCAGCAGCAGCAAAACACCTGAAATGTCTAACGCATGCTTTTCTGTGTGCAGGGTTTGGATCTTGGGTTTTAGGAGAATAGGATCGTGTAAACCGCGCCAAGGGAAGCTTGCTTAGCTACGCATGCACCCTTAAGTAGTGGGAATGAAGTAAGCAACTAGAAGTACACCTACTGGCGTTGAATCAGCTATATATATAAATATGTAAATACAAATACAGATATATATAGGTATATGTAAGCATATATGTACATAAATGTTTCTAAAGAGATATACATTGGCGTATACTCATATGTTCACGGATGTCTGCACACACAGGTATGGATGCAGACGTCGCCGCATTTAATATATATAAACTTAATGTGTACATCTGTGTATATGTACAATCGCCTACTCAGATATCTGTCAGCTGCGATGATAAGAGTAGCTTTAACTGCTAGTACGGAATTCGGTTTGTTTTCGTGGCACTCAGCAATGGGGGATAGGCGAAGACCGCTTCATCTGGGGCTTCGCGTGTCATCGTCCAACTGCAAGGAATGTGCAAAGCTGCTCGCTTTCGGAACCTGCTGCTGCTGCTCCTGCGGGCTATCTGTTTGGGCTGTTGCTGCGGTGGGTATATCGTCATCAACTCGAGTTGCCTTTGTTTCTTCGTTGTCTGTTTTGTTTAGTCGTGGTGTGCTGCAGCTGGAGTCTCGTTTCAAAGAGAGCGTCACGAGCAACAAGGTCAGTCACTGCACTCGCAGAGAAAGAAAGCGACAGGCAGTGAATCAACGCAAATCAATACCACAGCTGTGCGAGCAGATAAGCACCGGCAACTGCATGCATGACACTTTGTGGGAACTAAGGAACCTCGCCGACATCTTCCCACCGTGAAGCAAGTACAAACGCAAAGCATGCTGAAAGCGCTGATTCAGAAATACTGAAGAGCAGCTCAGCAGCTAAAATCGACAGAAAACAGTTACATGCGAAGAGGACAGCCAAGAGCATAAGACCATGCACAAGAAGCATAACAAATGAACCCATAAGGTCTACGGTTTAGGATTAGAAACGCCAGCATCAAAGAGGCTGGCAGACAGGAAGGTCCCGAATCTGGCGAGAGTAACTTCATGTTTGTCCCTGAGGACTTTTTGTAGCATTTCCCAAGATGTCTAGACGCCCGTGCGTCTAGCCTTGTTCTGCAACTAGTTCACAAGCATGACACCACTATACACGTCTGCGAAAGCAGAGAAGCAGCCCATTAATGCAACAAGCACATGAATCTACCAGTAACCAAAAAACAATAAATACATAGACCAAGCAATTAGCTGTTTCATTAATTACTTAATGAACTGCCTGTTAGCAGCACGCTGATGCCACAATAGAGCGATGCGGCATATTGCAAAAAGAGTTCGTCCGCTTCTTTCTGTTCATGCCTACATAACGGTTCTTAATTTAAAAATTATTTTGTCCGTTTTATAATAAAACGGTGCTTGTTGGACATCATTTCCAGAAGGATAAAGAGAGCGACAGATATGGGCCATCTAGTATATGCGAAGGGCAGTGGAATCCGAAGCGGGGCTGGTAGTTCGTCCTTTTCACTTTCTTTTCCCTTTAATCCATTGGAATAAAGGCGTGTGACATAAATTAATTAAAATGAACTCATACCATCCAGCAGTCCTGCAAGGTGCACGGGTCTCACGAGAATTCAGCCGCTGTATGTTGTTGCTGCTTTGACAGTCCATCCCAGCGGTAGAGATGAGAGAGCGCTAAGCCCTCAATCCTGAATTTCAAAGCAGAAAGGCTTGGGGATTTTTTGTTTTGAACGTTTCTGTCTGCAGTGTGCGTTTTATCTCTTGGCGGCATCGCCTGTCCCCTGTGTTGTTTCCCTGCATCTGGTGCGCTCTCCAACTCAGTAGCCTTTGGCCTTTACGCGGCGCTTCTTTCTAGGGTCTGGGTGTGCCTAAGGGCTGTGCAGATAGAGCAAGGGATGCCCGTTGAGCAGGCCTTACCGGGGCCTCTAGGGGATTGGGTAGGAGACGCCCAGAGGAAGGCCAGGCGGTGCTGCCGGTTTGCTGTTTTTTGTTGCAGCAGCAGCAGCAACTTGTGGGATTCTTTTTATAGATTAGTCTCAGAGAGGCACGCGAAACTACCACGATTTTGACGCCACGCAGTCGTAACACTTTTTAAACAAATACTCCGTAATACTCTGTAGAAGATGGCGCTCTTTGCTTGCTACAACTGCCACCCCGCAGCTGAAGAAGAGGCGCAAACGTAAGTTAAGGTGCACTTGCGTGTGCACTCTTTCCTTATGAAGTGTATATACATCCCAGAAGGGGCCAGGAGCCGTAATGGTTTTGCTCCTCTGCTACGTGTAGAGAGCGGGTTAAAGGTTATGAGTTCAAAGACTCCGTTGTGGGGCGTATATACAGCCCTGTGAGGAGGAGCAGCACAATGCCACGGAAGAGCTGCCGATGACCACTGCGCAGAAGCAGGAGAAAGAGAGGTTCTAGGCCTTAGCGGGTGCCCCTCTTTCTTTATGTCCCTCTCTCTCTCCTCTCCCTTCTCATTGCGTACTTGTAAGTAAATTGACTTGACTATTGGTTAATCGGGGCTGCATACGTTTTCAGGTGAAGGCCTGTGCAAAGGCTGCAGTGGTATGAGTGCCGTGCAAGTTTGTGGATGTGAGAAAGCGGCGGCAGATTGCAGGCCGTTACTTCCTCGACTAAGCCCTCACTGTCTTCAAAATAGTCTTTTTCGGCGACATAGAGCATTCCTTACCCCTCAAATCGTTGCGGCCAGCACTTGGGAGGATTGCAGCAATGGACAGAGGGAGCCAACTGCATGCGGTGTCTGTGCAGCTGATGGTAGTTTTTACATCGTTTAGTTCGTGGCTTTGTGTGTGGTTTTAGAGTGTATCTACAGCTGCACCAGGTGTACAGCCACGGCTCTTTGCTTTGTTCTGGGGCCACAGCTTTCCTCGAGTACGATCCTGGCATCGAGTGTTTGGGCACCTCATCGAAAGGAGGACTTGTTGTGCTAAAGTAGATTGAAGTTCAGGCTACCACTTAAACCTCTTCTCCCTAGTGGAGGGTGGGAGCTCCGAGGGAAGTGACAGGTTCAGTACGTGTATAAAGGTGCTCGGGCTTTACCTGAAGAGCGGCACTTCAAAACCAGTAAACTAACGGCAGCAGCAATAGCAGCCAGGCCACTTGCCACTAAGTTTATGCTGCCGTGCTGCCATTTGAGGCTTTCCGCGCTTTGCCTACTAGGGGCAAACAGCTTTTTTAGATTGTGCATCTGTGTAGGGCGTTTATCTACATGTAGGTCTCTTACGAGGTGTACACACAGCTCAAGGCGCACATGCACATCCGAACGTTAGTTGCTGTTGTAGCAGAGAACAGAACCAGACATAAATAAGCCTGAACTCGTCAGCTGCACTGCTAAGAAGGAATGAAGTCCTCTGTCGGACCAGTTAACTTCCTATTGTACATCAATATCTATTTATAGATGCATCTGCGCAGCGCCTTAATCTGGGGTGTACATACACCACAACTGTAGAATTCGACGCTGGTATCCGCACGACTTGAGCTGCCGAAACGGGAAAACTGTACAAGCCGCAAGAGTCAGTGGCACCTTCCATTTAGGTGCACTTCCACCTCAACGGTTCGTCTGCTGTGTACATACACCCCAGCAGGCAAACGGTTTGAGGTGTAGATAGACCCCACATCTCCCCCGTTTACAATCCGTGCTTCACTGCATTTGAATATTTCGTCTTTCGCGTCCTCGCCATCATCTCCACGCAAACCAGTTGATCTGCCCAAGCAAGCCACAAACCTTAAAACCTAAATCCTAAACCACAAACCTTAGAACATAAACATTAAACCGGCAGCTTCCCTTCGTCGGAGGACTGGAAGCTTCGACTCTGCCTTGAAACGCCCATTAAAAACTCATTGTGCATTATACCCTAAACTCTAAAGTTCTAACCTAAAAATCCAAGCCCTAAACCCTAAAAATCTAAACCCTAAACCATAGAACCCAAAGCCTAAACCCTAAACGCTAAAGACCCTAAACAGTAAGGCTCTACGCCCTAAAGCGGAGCAGGAAGTAACAAAGTCGGAGGGAATCCCACTCGAAGTACAAACGATTGCAATCATGCCAGAGAACACATAAGATGACCACTGCGATACTTGCGTGCGTCCCAGCTGTTCGTTGGTTCGTCTGCTACAAGCAATGTATAATTGCTGTCCTCATACCGAAAAACTGACGAACACGCAAAACCCGAATACTCTCTCTACGCAACTTAGGAGACGGCAGGAATTCCCCTGAATGTAATTGCTTGCCCAATACCCTTGCGTCACCAAACCTATTTCGTTATATCCATAAGCTCTGCGCCCAAGTGGAATGAAAACAAAAGGCTGTAGGGGAGCGCAGACGTTGTATGATAGCTGGTCACTCAAAGCATTTAATGAGCACACGCACGTTTGTCACACCCGCTACGCTGCTCTGAAAAACCGTAGTTGGCTTCCGATTCTCGGAGTTCAGATGCAGACAATACAGCATAATGGTGGGTGTATGAGGTTCTACTGTGCTACCTATGTTAGAATTGCCCTGAAAAACGCGCTAAGTAACGTATGGATGGCAGGCATACACTTAAGCTTATTTGGAGGAGTATCCTATCATTTTAGAATGAGCACTAGGTGGGAGCGTGGGTTCGAGGCTTCCTGCACTTGTGCTGCAGTCCCTCGCCTGGCTCTTTTGAGACCCGTGTGGTCAGAGGGAGGCAGGTTGGAGCGCTGGGCAGGAGAGGGAAGAGTTCGTTAGGCAATGATCTTTCTAATTAGTATGGGCGTATGTCTTCTTCACGGTGTCTAGGTGGAAGGCCATCCATTAAGTTAAAAATAAACTTAAATCAATTTGGGGAAATTAAAAAAAGGAACGAGGATGAGGTGTCCGATCGGCTCAATTAGGAGCACACTACTCAGCTTGACCTTGTCAGAGTCGAGAAGCACGCGTCCCTTTCCGCAATCAGCAATTTCCTCCAGACCTCACGATGCGCCATACGTGACCATAACACATCCACGATTTCTAATGCACTATGTTAGCGCAGATATATAAGCTGTAGGTTTCTGCTGTTGGGGGAAAGGGACATGTGCCTTCACTTCTCACCAAAGCCCGCGCAAGCCTCTGTTGCATTTACTCTGCCTGTTATCGCCCTCATAAACCACAGGTCCCTCAATACCTTAATACCAGGCTATTTTAGTCCCCAGACTGGGGAACCCCAAGTGATCGACGTAGCCTCTTTTCTTCTTGGACGCTGTTTGGTTTCGGTTTCTCGATGAGATGGACTGTGGTACCTTTGCTAATGGAGAATGCAGCGATTGGGCTTTACCCTTGCAGGCACTTCCACTTACCGCATTCCTTTGTGCCAAAGTTAAAGCTGATAATGGCTAAGGAATGAAGTGAGGTCCAAGAAGCGGGAAGCATTCCTGTCCAATTGTTGCTTCTGCGCTTGAAAAATTGGAGAGTATGTCCTTAGGAAACTTTGGGATCTCCGCCAGATAATTTTTTTCGAGGTCAGCTCATGCTCAAATTGTACAGATTCTGCCATTGGAATGGATTGGAAGATGGATCCCTTAATAAACGCCACGGAAATGTCGCTTTCTACAGTTGGAAAAACTGAGGTCCTTATTTTCACTATTCCGAAACAAATAATAACTTGCCTTTCTAAATAGTTTCAAATCTAGTCACATCCCGGAAGTCCCCCTGTTCGCATCTTAGCCGCCTCACACGGCGCACTGCGTACTGTTTGAACACCTTTCAGTCAGGCCGTTTAAACGAAATTGAAGGCTGACCGCAAGTGTGGGGAATTAGAATCTTGCGGAACGCGTCTTGGATGGTTAATGGCTTTAGCCGTGAGTGGATTCCAAAGAAAACAACAAGCCACCCAGAAAATGTCGCTGCCTAGTGAGCTCAAGTCTGTATTGTACATCAGCCCCTTTTCAGTGAAGTGGGATTGTCAGCTCATCATTTAAAACTGAGCTGATGTTGCGTAGACCCTTCGTGAAGTCATCGTGGTGAACTTTCCATGAAGTAAAAACGGTCTCAGCTTTGCGACAAAGAAAATATACTGTTGCTTCTTAAGATACGTGGAAAAATTAAAACGACGACATTGAGCTACAAAAATATCGAGCACGCTTCCCGTTGTTGCTGGAACCTCCGCGCGACATCCGCAGTACGACGGACAGTTAAAGACACAAAGCGCCTGAATGGCTTAAAGCGCTTTACTGACATGCTTGAGTTAAGCTTTCAAACCTAAGAACCGGCCATGGGGCACCTAACATACGCGTACGTCGCTTGAACAGAAGACTCAAAGAGCTGTACAGTCGCGTTATTCTCACAGTCGAGCACTGGAGAATGATTATCATTATCTATCTCCTAGCTCAGTGTTTGTGTTGCATCTAGCTCAGCAATTTCTTTGGAAAAAGCAGATGCTTCTTGCCGTACCCCAGTGTCTTCGTCTTTTGATAAAATCTCCAGCATTCTTTTCAGTTCATCCTGAACGCCAACAAAGTACGGATAGATCTGTCCTGATGGGCCACTACGAAATGCCAGTGCCCACAAGAAAACGCCCGCACAACGGAATCGCATGCGTACGAAGAAATCCTTGTTGGCGGTCCACGTTCTCGTGCATAAGCTACGAAGAAGCTTGGCGAGGGCAAGCCTGCGTCAAAGAGGCATATGGACAAAGAAGCACCAGATAAATAATTTACTAGCGGTATCCCAGTCTATACAGGGTGGCTACACAGACTTGTGGAGGTGGATCACTAGCAAGCGTTAATGCGTCCAGGGGCTGAGATATGATCACAAAGAACAGACCTGCAGCATGGAGCCCAGTCTTGCATCAAGTGCTGCAACAACGGCACGGTTATCATTCGCAACCGTGAGCTTGGTAGGAGGTCCCATATTTGCTGTATCAACATGAAAGAGAGCGCAATTAGCCATACTGTCTTAATGGAGCAGTCTTGGGTGCTGCTGTACAGAATCGTTGGCTGCTTGTTCGTGTGGGAGCAACCTGTGGGATATAATTATCCCACAGGGGTTTCCAAAACACAAAGGGGCGCACATCCATGTAGAAGGCTAACTCTTGACGTATGAAGGCATTCTTGCAGGAGGCGACCTGCTGAAGGGCTCGTAGGAGGCGCTGTTCCACCAAGGAGTCTATCGGGTACCTTCTTTGGTGCCACCGGCTTTCACATTGCTTAAACAAACAGCGCCACAGGGAGGTAGACCAACATGGCGTGTGTGCTAGTGCTACAATCGGCTATAGACCTCATGGGGCTCGGCTGTCCGCATAGTGAGATGACTGCCGAGGCTATGAACTTCCTAACTTCGTGAGTAACACCTCCACAAGAGTGCATTATGGACCTACTAAGACTATAGATCGAAGAGCAAGGCCAGCTTCCTGTCGGACCGCCCAAGCTGCAAAATTCTCAAGATTCGAAGCTTCAAAATTAAACAAGGCAAATCCGTTTTATGAGCATTACTATTGCCGAAGATTGATGATACATGCGCGTTCTTTGCCGTTGGTGCAGCAGAAAAAAGCAGGGCTCTGCATCTTGATATCCGTAAAATGAAAATGTCCGACCCGTATTTAATGAAGACCTTACAAACAACCCTCACCTGGATGAAGAAGTAGGCTGCTGCATCGCTGCCACCAACTTTCGTCCTCTCGTTTCTCGAGCTGACGTCGTGTGAACACAAGTGACGCTGTGTGACGTAATGAACGTGGTATGAGCAGCCCCACTCTTTCCGAGGTAAGGTAAACGTGGGCTAACGCCGGCATGCGGATAAGCTCGCTTGAATTAGTTGGAATAATTCAATGATGCTCACCTCGGCACCAAGTAGTACAGGGAGTTGCTGGGCGACTGCAGCGTGAACTCGCCAACAGTCATCTCCGTCTTCGTCCCAGGCAAACGAGTCGCTTAGAATCATGGGGGACTGCAAAACCCGAAGGGCACAGCCATGTTCTGTTATTGTACTATTCTGTCTGCTTGCCGCCTTCATGCCACACGTAAGTTACAAAAAACAGATGCACTCGTAGAGCGGGGTGCTACTCACGACCAGCGTCAGCTCATCTGGTGTAAGAGAGCCCAGAGATCCTAAAAAGATAATCTTCAGCTTCCAGCTGCCTCTCCTGCAGACGACCATACGCCGAGGAAAACAATGAATTGGTAGCATTTATAGGAAACGCCACTGATTCCTATGGAGCCGAGGTTAAAGCTTTTCCACTTTATGTCTGGACTCACCGCGCCAATTCCATCACCAGTTCCAGGAGAGTACGCCTCTGATCGCCATTCGTCAGCGGAAGGATGGCAATCAGTGCATCTACGCAAGCTCCTAGAAACGGATACCACAGAGAGTGCGCACGACAAGGTGCTGCAGCCCATTTCCGATGCGTAGATGCCCAAACTTCCGGAGGGGCACCGTCGCAAAGCGGACGAACGGCACAGTATATGAAGCCATAAGGGATACCACAGAAAGAGAGTACGCAGGACAAGGTGCTGCAGCCCCACTTCCGATGCGTGGATGAGGGGCATCGTCGCAAAGCGGACGAACGGCACAGTATATAAAACCATATTTACGATGTGGATAATGTGAAAATAGAGGTTCAGTACCTGTAAGTCGAGAGCCAGCAGTTGAACTTTCATCCTCTGCTATTTGTTGCAGCTCAAGAACCCAAGAATCACGCACAAATGCGGCATGTCCGACAAGCTGCACAGAGCCATGTGATAGGTGATAGCTAACATATGAAGCTCGGTTCGGCCATCCAACCACATGTCGTGCCACTCCGTGTTCCAAATGAATCTTTACTCATTTCAGTTGTGCATTGCATCGCTCGTGCAGCCAGAAGTTCCGCCAGAAAACTCTGGGTGCCACTACGACGGCACGCTGCCATAGGGAAGATGTTTTACTTGTGCCGTTCTCGGAAGCAGCTGCAAGGCAGCGATCTTGACCATCGGCTGCACCATAAATTGTTGCGGCATACAATCTTGAATCAGATTCGGCACGATACGCAGTGTTTACTCGAGCCATGTACAAAGTTATTAAGCTGTGGCAAGATTCGTCTCAGGCGTGAGCCCAGGACCAGCTTGTGAAAATTAATTCTGGGTGTGTGCTCATCCTGTCTCACCGAGCGATCTGTGAGGAACTTAAACAATAAGGATGGTATGCAGGATGCTGTAACAGCAGCAGCGACGTGGTTCCCAGCGCCTTCTGCATTCATTTTAACTGCGGAATCCGAAAAGAGCAAAGCCAAGCTTTCTAGCGCGAGGCATACATTTGCTCGAACCCGCCATGAGGTGTCGCCTGCACGTGCCACGCCCACATGTCAGTGTACTGGCATACCAGAATGCCTGTTTTGATGTATTCTTACTGCCTTGCTACCCATGTGAGAGCCCCGCCTTCGCGTAAAACCGTAGTCTCACTACAGAGCATCGGGAAGAAGTTGGTTCCGAGAGCCTTAAACAGTGTTGCGTTCCGCCGTGCCATTGCAGCAACTGCTGCGACCCCCTGCATCCTGCAACTCTCCTGAAAAGGCACAGCCACGCAGCACTGCTCCTTTACATTAACGACAGTTTTCTGGTGATGCTGTTTGAATCTAGTGGATGGACCAAACATGATTTATTTCACTGCCTCATCGCTTGCATATATCCAGTCTTCTGCCGGAAGGGCTGTCCACGGAACGCACATTGAGCGACAAAGTGAACTTCTGAGTCGCTGTATACACGGCAACCATGAGCTCTCCTATTTCTCCATCGCTAGCAGCCGCACTAGAATCCATGGAGGTATCGAAATGCTCCTGTTTCAACATTTGCTCTTGATGTAGGGCCTCTACCTCTGCTGCGATATAGTCCACAAAAACCGGCAGCTGTTGACCGGCTGCGTGCTGCACAGCGCAATTCTTGTCTCCACAGAGCCCAACATACGAGTCAAGCAACCGGCGTTTCAACTTTACTAACGCATCAAGAGGCTGCTCATGCCCTGCAGCTTCTTGTGCTTGTTGTCCAGTCCGGAGTTCTGCCGCGCATCGGCGAGCACAGTGAAGTGTAGTGGGGAGGAGGGAAGCAGCAGCTTCGCGGAATGTGTCGCGCTGGTCTTCAGACAACTCGAGCACTTGGGATATTATTTTGTGCTTCAGTACATCAGTTTCATCACATGCCGAGACGAGTGCGATAAAGGCGCCTAGTGCTGCCATCTTGAGCTCCCTGTCTCTATGCAACAGAATGCGAAGCAGCAACCTGGAGATGGCGCTGAACCCTTCTGCAGGCCACGGAGTGCTACGCTCTTCGTGGGCTTGATCACCACTGCCGAAGGCCTGGAAGAATCTCTTGAGCTCGTTACAAAGCGCAATCAGAACGTCCTCATCGTCCTCCCCTTCCTCAAAGTCTGCAGACAACAATGTGCCATTATAACGCGGTACTTTACGCCCGGGAAAGCGAAATATGATATGCGGCCAGGCAGTTATTAACGACACTACAATCTATTGCTGGGTCTCCAAGCCAGAAAGAGCAAGTAAGCTCAGTTGCATGTGACCACGCTACCGTTTCAACTGCAATAATGCAGCCACAATATATGTTACACCGTTCGCCGACTGGCTGAGTTAGTTATCGCTGAGTAAGAACCGTCTCACCCTGAAGAAAAAAAACGAACTCGTGAACTGCGTTGCCGAGTGCGTGAAAGATATGTGGAATGTTGCTGCAGCCCCGTTTGCGCACCTGTATCGCATAAACTGGGACAAAGAACACACAATGATCAAGTTAGAGTCACGGAATTCACTACTTGAGCTTCACTGAGTATGCATAAACGTTCGGCCTGCCTTCGATGACTCGCTAAGGAAGTCTTGCACAAAGGCTGCTGCGGATGTATTCAAGTGCCCGTTCTGGCCTTGAGTAACGACATCCCTAGAATCTGCCCCTGGCCCACGGCATCCAGGAGCTCGCCCGTCGGCTGCCAAGCTGTCTAGGTAAACAGCGCCCTCCATGTGGCCGCAGGGCGGGTTGACAGCACCGCGTTGAAAGAGTAGGTCTCGGTACACCCCGTGCCACTCCATGTTATCCGATGAGCTGCTTGGACATGAAGTGCCTCGGGCGGCTGGCATTATATTAACACTACAACGTTCTGCCGTTGTCATTTTCGCTGTTCGCCAAAGCCGTTGCGACGACCGAGGAACAATGAACAACGGCAAGCCGACTAGCAGGAGTGGAAGTTGTAAAGGGTTTGTTGCCCTTGAGCTAGGTCTGAAGAACCCTGGGTTTTTTATGTTCAACTACTGGGCCGCACACTGATGAGACCAGATGCGTTTGCCGGTCATTCGCATCATGCGCCGTAGTAAGAAGGAACCGCGGGTGTCGGGGTCATTAGGTTCCGATTGCACCATTAGATCGCTAAAGGAAACCTTGTGTTGTGGCATGCGCTAGCAAAACAGTAAGGTGACTGCTGGTCAATGTGTTTGGAAAACGCATGGCAGCATCATGATGCTCCACGAAAGCACTCCAAAGAAATAAAGATACAGCAGCCTTCCCCAAAAAACCAAAAGTATTGGTACAAAGACGCAGTTGCCTGCCTGCTCCGCTTTTGTCTGATCCAAACTGTAAGCGTTACTGCCATTGGAGGCTCACGACCCCACCACTAGGCCCTAGTGCTTTCTCATCCAACAGCCCCAGGAACGCGATTGCTGAAATTCGAACGGTTAGAAAGAGCTTATTTTTTCTGCATCTATCCAATAGATTCAAGAGTTATTGTACGCCTCTTCTGGCGGGCGTTTCAGCATATTTGCGCAATAGCTTGGGCACATTACGTCATCATTGAGGACAAGAAACCAGATTCTAGGATTGTTAGCATCAAGCGATTGAACGAGACGATGGTTTGCTGTTTTTGGTTTATTTTTTAGGCACTGCCGAACATTCCGTTTCTGGCATGTCAAGTACACGGATTTGATTTCACTATGAGAGAGAGCTTGGATCATAGAATGTGCGAAAGTGAGCCGAGGAGCGTCTGTGATCATGCAGAAGCACAAATGCCGTTGCATTGTGGTGCACTGCGTGAAGAGGCGATGTTTTACAGGTTGTTTGCCTACCCAGGAACGGCTGAGACCAGTAATGAGGGAGGACTTTTGGAAGTGAAGCACGGGACGCTTTTTATGCTGACCGACGCCCCTCAAATGCATCCAGCCGACTTTTCTATAATTTGTGCCCGTTACTAAAGTTAGAAGGTAGGCGCCCATCTTTGTAAGCTATGATTGTGCTCTTGCAATACTGGGTCATTGATGTGATCCAACTGCGCTTCACAACCCACCTTGTCTGAGTTAGGCACTAGGTAGGTTTAGTTCGAAAACTGAGAGACGTAGAAAATTGGGGCCAGGAAAGGAACAGATTTACTGCAGAGTTTTGGGGGTTGCATTGTGCTGATTATCAGGCTAGCCTCTATTGACTGGCTCGAACCAAATTTGAGATGCCCCACTATGTAGATGGGTGCAAGGGCACGGTCAGCCTCAAGTGCAAGCCCTTTCGGATGCGGCAGACCTTTTTTATGTTTTAGGTTCTATGAGAGTATCGAGGTCTACGCATTGCTTCAACACTCAGGACAGTAGAACTGATAAGCTGCAATGCACATTTTCGCACCTACCATCCGAAAAACGGCGAGGTGCCACAGATGGCTTCCATCGCCTGTTGAGCAGGATCGTCATTGAAGTTCTGGCCATGTCCGCCCTTTATAGCTTGGCGTGGCTGTGGGTAGTCGCGAGTATTCCGCGCTGCAGGGGAAGGTGACGGAGTTGGCTGCAGGCTAGCTCCAAGGATAGGCCGTGTCGTTGCTGATTGTCCTGTTGTGAAATTGGGTGCTTGCTTACTTGTGGCTCTAATATCTTCCAGGGACGGTTTACCGCTACGGCTGTTGCGAACGTGGTGAGCGAGGAGGGTGTTTTTAGGGCTGAGAACAGCTTATTATCGCTCTGCATGCAACAGCTTATTCAGAAAGGTCACTCGGCGCTGTAGGTACAGAGGTACAATAATGTTGATGGCCATCGTGTGTATACCTTGATTAGCAGTGTTTTGGATCCGATAGTGAAACGCTTGTCTGGGCATTGGTAGCATCTACTGGCTCCTTTGACGCGAGGGTGCATCTCATGCAAATGGTGAAATGCCAGCCGACTGTAGATGGAAAGCTCGGGCATCCAATGTGTTCATGTGCTGTTGGCTTTTTAAAATGGTTGTTTTGACGGCAATGGAGGCTTTATCAATTCATCCTGCTTATAAACTGCGTAACTTCAATAGCTAATTCTTTGCAGTGAAGGCCGACCAGACAAAATGGCAGGCACGGCTAGTTTAGGAGCGCCTTCATCAGAATAGCTTTTGGATTCGCTTGTATAGTTCAGCTTATATCGGGGCATGACTTCTTGATGTTTTCTAGAGTGGCACTACTTATCCATGTACAGTAGGTCGCAGTTTCGACTGCGGTGGCTTTCCCCTACTGATCCGGCCGTTTCGTTGCATTCAGTATCTAATACACTGAAGGTGCATGAGCATGTGTATGTTGCTCTAGCGCTCCACTACGCGGATTGTCATTTGCGAGATGCCAGAATAAAATTGTAGTATTGGTGATCTCAGTCGTAGTAAACACGGAGTGGTGGATTCGGATGCCGATACTAACAACGTTTTCTGGGGCAGATCGCTTACTTGCGTAGTTTCCGTTGGGTGGAAAATATAACCGCAATCGCGCCCTCACTCAAAAATAAGTCTTCTCACGTCTCTTGGCGTGCATTCTTTTTTGTGCGATGCTTGGAAGGTGTGGCCGCTAAATCTGAAATTCGTATTCAGTTTACGTTTACAGGTCCTTTTACATGGGACTGTAGGCGTTCCTGCCTACTGTCGTGTGCCGCGGTTGTATCGAACTTTAGGGGTTACTCTGTACATTGTCCGGAAACCCGCTACCAGCATTGAGAGCTATACTCATTGGGAAGATTTCCATCTCTTTAAAGTCATGCACAGCGATAGGCTTTGTGAGCTGGAGATCCGAGTTTTCGAAATATGGCGGGTGCCAGCTGATCAAATGGACTGGTGCTATGGAAGATTTGACCATATCAGTGCACAAGAGGAAGACTTGCCGGTTCAGTATCACAAAACTTCAAACTTTAAACTGCTGGTGGCATCTTCTTGCAATTTACTTTAAGCTGTATCTTGCTGGACACTGAGCACTGGGGCCGTGGGCCCACGACGAAGGTCAGTGATAAGCGCTTGCCAGGGACTGCTGCTGTCTGAGTGTTTAAGATTGTCCGATTTAGTTGCAAGTGTTTTTGGTTGATGGCACATTGCACAGCACCTTGGTATCTTTCATGCTTGGGCCTCACGAATCCTTAGAGTTCTTTTTCTTTCTGTAGACTCCGCCCCCTTCGTTGGTTGTTTCGCTGCCGTTCCTTCGAACCCCGATCGACCTATTATTGGGATACCAGTATTTAAAAAGCATTTTGACGTGTGCGGGTAATTTGCAGCTGCCTTGCCGTGGATGCGAGGCTTAAACATCAATCCTGCAGGCATTGCGTTGAGAGTGACATGCTCAGTCGCAAACCGAGACCACGCTGATCAGACGCCAATTGCTTTACTTTTAACATTCTGGGCTACAAGGATTAGTTGGAAGCTACTAGAATGATCTCTTTCCCGCTTTCTTTGGTATTTCAAGGCGGACAGCCATAGTGCGTCTCTGGCCAAGGTGAGGCAAGCAGTGGCCATTGGAAGGCTCGAAGTCTCCAGCCGTTTTTGCACTCAGCAATAAGCATGTGGCTGTCCGTGGAATCATTACAGCTGAAGGCTCATTGGATTAGGCGCACTAGCTCAGAGGAGACTGGGCACCGCACCCCATACCACAATTCTGTCGGAACTCAAGGAACCGCACTTTCGCTCAGGCACCCTGTTGCTCATACTACCTTTGATCTAAAGAGATTTTACAGACTACAAACATAGTCGACAAGCTGTCGAATACAGTGAGCGAGGATAATGAACAGCCATAGGGATATGATGTCCAAAGCGTGGCTGCTGGAGGATGGCCACACAGCCTCGCGTGCTGCAGACAACGCTCGAAGGTTGTTAGGGAAGCAACGGACGGAACGACGGAAGGCCATCCGCCACGCTCAGTACCTCTTGGTGTTCAATGTGGCAGTTGGCCTCCTGCTGGGCTTAGCCGTCGCCTCATTTTGCGTAAAGTAATTTTATAGCACGTTTCTCCACACAAGTTTTGAATCGCCAACAGCCTAGGCTTATCCAGCATTTTAATGTCACCGCAGGAACGACCTGATGGTGCGTCATTGCGCAATTCCACACAATGAAGCTGCAAATGAACACGCAGGACGCTCCTTATGTTTGTTTTGCTTACAGACCTGGATTTGGCTACCCTTGGATGCCCCACAACCTTCAGCGAGTTTTCGTGTCGTTTTTCGCGGCAGAGTTGATCCTCTTTTTTGTTATTCCACCCGTAGTTCTCATATGGAGGGTTGGTGGTCGAATCGATGCAGATTTTGGTAAGACCTACTTGATTCATAGGCTCCGCTGATCTAACTTAACTTCCTATTCACGCAACCTGAAGCATCGGTGTTATTTGTGGGCCTTTGGGGAACAAAAATTGCCAACTCCAATCTATTTGACTATGTGCGGCTTTGCAGAAGCAGACCAGAGCCGCGACTCTGTTTGCGTTATCCTGCTGGCGGTTTGCGAGTTTACCTGCGGACTGTGGGCTACAGGAATGAGCACATTCAGCATTTACATTGGGAAAACCCTTGCTGCAAACGATGCAAGGAGTGGATTGATCACGTTGTGCTCCTTCGGAATGGGAGCCTGTCTCGTTTTTTCCCTCCTCGCCAATCCGAAGTTTCGAATAGCAAAGAAACTCAGTAGCTGCGCAGTGAGGTAAGGTAACAGGGGCATAACAAAACAGGGACTGTAGCAAGCTCGCCTTTCAAGAGGCAGCAAGTAGAGAATTCTTGTGCGCATTCCCTCCTGGTTGAATGGGCCCACATAGTGACATGGCCCTTGCAACTGAGTTCATGAATGTGCGTTGATTCAGACAAGAGGCAGAGCTGTCTGTTATAGGAGCAATAATCAACATGCTAGTGGCCCTCTCCGCTGCGTTGGCATTGACGCAATGCAGCATTCCTGTGCATACGTTCTCAGTGAGCTTAAAAGTAAACAGAAGGGTTTACGGAGGGCACTTACACATCTCTGAAGTGTTTGCTACAGGGCATTTTGCGGCGTGTACACGTTCACATTTAGCCCAGCGAATTCTGTTTCTACGGTCGGGCGTATCAGTTCGGGTGCGCACGTTGGGGGTACTGCCTGCTGCAGGTGCTTGGAGCGGCAGAATACCCCGCTATGTTTCTGGGAGCACTTTTAATAGTGAAGTCGCTTGCCCATTTGGTGACCGAGTTTCTCCATAATCGAAAAGCAACGTTCAGTTCTGGCGTAACCCACAAGGAATAACCCACCCACCTGCCAAGCTCAGCTTTCACGCAACGCCTTTGCTTCCGCACGCTCCAAAAGAAGTGCACTACAGCGATGCGTGAGGGTGAAATAGTGCGACTGATAGGGCGGTGCCACTCGGCACGACCTTCCGCTTGACTGGAATATCGGCCTGCATGTAATCTCTAAGCTTCCCAACCATGACCCTCGACTAGAAAGAGACGCGCTCCCTTTTGTGGAAGAAAAAGGGCACGCCTCACTGATTCACGAAAAACGTTCCGTTGTCATGCATTCTGATAATGCCAGCCACAGCCCTGGATGTATATAATCCAAGAACGCAGGCCGTCGCGCGGCTGGGTGTACATAAGAGAATCCAGATAAATAAGGCCTCTTTACATAACAAGAGGCAAATGAAACAAAGTACTGACCGCAGACCACCGCTAGCGGAGCACTGCGCCTTACGGGTAGGTAGTACGGTTACCTGTAAAACCCGTAGATACAATCATCAACCGCCAACATAGTTGGTTGATTACTGCATCCACACATCTGCTCACATTGCGCGACGTTCGCCATCAGGCAAGAGCTACATGCCTCGTGGAATCACTTGCCAGCCTCGACAAGGCTTGCGCCGTCAGCACGCATAGCATATCGCCGCAGAATCGCCCATAAAAGATCATGCTGAACGTAAAGCTCTGTTGGTACCTGTGTACCAAAGCATGAACAAAGCTGGAAAACCACACACGCATCGCTCGCCCTCAAGAAGACTTCGTGGTGAAAGCACATCAAAATGATGGAAAGTGCTGTGTCCTGTATATAATTATGTCCACGTGCTATCATGCGGATCAACTTGGTCAGCATCAAGCTCCCCAGGTTCAAGTTCTTCATGCGCAATGTCTGTAGTCTCCTGTTGGTTCGCCGAAAACGGAGCACCAGTGCATTTGCACCACCGGCTTGAAGGTGCTAGCGTCCCCGCCATTTTCCGATTTTGGATTCGCTGGCGCTTCAGCTTCCGCTGCTCCCTATTCTGTTCGTCCCATATAAAGCGCTTGTCCTCACGCGGAATTCTGCAGAGAAACAACCAGCCAAAAGCTGCAGTAAAAGCACAGCGCGATTCACCACCAGTTGGCATGCTGGTAGACTTCGGGCTACCCCGGATAA
>JRZD01020096.1:9372-20603 GCA_000826945.1 Eimeria nieschulzi
GCGTTGTGTTCAGTGCGGCTCTGGATGGCAGAACACACTATTTCTTGACTACACCAGTATTAATTGCCTTATTTGAAAACGGTGCAATAAATATTTCGTGGCCTTTTTTCTGTTCCAGCTTGTGCGTGTCTGGCGGACAAATAGCCAAAAATGGTTGTAGAAACAGGGCAGCATAGCATCTGGACGCACAACGACAAATGGTAGTGGCAAGCGCCGTCCATCGCAGGTATTTTTGGCCAAAGGGTTGGTCGCAAAATAATACTTGTGGCACCCGTTTGTCCCCTAAGCCATTTCCTGTCCTTGCATTTATGAATGCCAAGACATGGGTTTTGCTGACCCAGGAATATTAGGCAAGCAGTTCTATTAAGGGATATACCGTGCCGTCTTTTGACAATGGTAGGGGCAACATTCGGAATTTTGGACCATGCTCAGCTTTTCTGTGTATGAAGAGCATTCGCCCACTGCGCCTAGCGGACAAGAAAGCGGGTGGCTAGAGTGGACGCAAGTATAGCAATAGTTTTGATATTTTTTTCGTGTTGTCATGGCGATTGCTGTATTTGGAATGGGATTCCATAAGACGTTTTATTGCGTTTTGTTTCATGGAGCTGGCATTTGTCATTTTTTCCACAAATGCTGACTGACCAGTTGAATACCCAAGCTCAAGACGAACTCTTGTTCGTTGGCCCATGTTTTTAATTTAGTATAGCGGGGTGCCAGCATACTACGAGTACGGTAGCAAGGCGAACAAGCACCGCCGTATACGACGCTGAACCATCTGTTCCGTGGCGCCAGACTTCGCTTCTGGATCAGTTAGTGCGTTTTTGAGACATGAATATTCGAAGACTGTTTCAGGCATCTGGCAGTGTCGCGTGTGGATGCACATGCACATCTGGTAGTTCCGGTCCCCGTCCACGGCATGTATTGCTGACCAAGAGCATTACATGTTGTTGGCGGCAAAGACATACTTGGGGGCTGACGCAGGAGTATCGGGAAAGAAGTTACATTAAGGGAAAGTCTCTGGCATCTGTTGGGACAGATTTCGGGTTTGTGAGCGTTGATAAAGTTTTTCGCCATAAGGAGAGCTATCGCGCGTTGGTTATAGTTGACGAGCAATCTGGAGCTTGGGTGGGCAGAGGTATAGTAATGTGCTAGAAATGTTTTCGTGGCATTATGATAACTACTGTGTTTTGAGCAACATTTTATTCTACTTTGTTTTATTGCATTTAGTTTCAGTGGGATGGTATTCGCCCTGGAATTCGCAGCTGCCGGCTAACCAAAGGAACACACCAGCATGAAGAGCGGTGTTGTCCGTTGGCCCGAGTTTTTACTTTGTATATATATGTTCCGGCAGATTCCAAATACAGTGGCTAAACAAACAGGCACTGCGGTATACGACCTTTATGGAACTATCTGTGTCTTAGCGTCTGACGGTTATTCTGATTCAGCTAGTGTGTTTTTTGGCGGATGAGTACCCGGAGGCGGTAACCACTTGAGGGCAGGGTTGTACATGGACGCACAAGGCCGGACGGGTTTAGTGACGCAAGGATTGAAAAAGCAGTTACATTCAGGGCAATTTTCTGTCGTCTCCTGGGGTGCCTACAGACAGCATTCGGGCTTTCCCGCGTTGCTAGGGTTTTTGGGTACAAGGAAAGTAACCGCGCACTGCTTGTGGCAGACGAAGGGATAGGGTTGCGCAACTATAGCAAAGGGTTTGATATGGTTTTTTATCATCATGTCGATGACTCTTTGGAGTTGGATTGCATCCGACTCAGTTTTACCTTTTGACGACAGGCGATATCCGTCCTCTCCTCTGGGGCTGCAGACTGACCGATTGAACACCCAAGCAAAAAGTGCGATCTTGTTCTTTGGTTTGATTTCTTTTTCCATATATGATTTTTAGCACACTACCACTAGAAAACTCAGTCCAATCCCCAACAATCACGGCAGCATATCACATTCTAGGATCGATATGCTTATAGCGCATGACTTCTTTTATTGTTCAGTCTGTGTGTTTCTGGCGGATGAATACCAGAAAGCAGCTGCAAGCAAAGGGAAGCGCCGCACCTTGACGCACAAGGACAGTTGGTAGCGCCGAGCTCCGTCTGTGGCAGCCATGATTGGCTAACAACATTACACATTCCTGGCCACAAGGCATACTTGCGCCATCCCTTTGTGCCGCAGACTATATCCTGTTATTATGTTAATAGATGCCACAAAATGGGCTTGGCGCGGTAAGGGTAGTGGACAAGTAGTTACATTCAGGGAACTTTTCTGCTGTGTGCTGAGATGCCTAGAGATAGCATTTGGGTTTTTGCGTGTTGTTCCACTTTTTTGACATAACGTGATAGCAAGAACGCATTCATGTAGGTGGCGCGGATGCCTAGGGTGGAGGCAAGTCTAAAATGTGTTTGATATGTTCCTGTGCTTTCTTTGCACTTGCTTTATTTTGAGTGGGATTTCAGCGGGGTTTTACCGCATTTGATTTTAAAGTGATTATACCTGTCTCTATTCTGCATTTGCCGAGCGATAAAGTGAACAGCCTACCACGAGACTCGATCTTGTTCATTGATCTAGTTTTTTGATGTAGTATACTTGGGTCCAGGCAGATTCCGACTACGGTAGCCGGGCCAACAAGCACGACGGTATAGGGCACTCATGGAACGGTCTGTTTTACAGCATGTGACATCCGTTCTGCCTTAGTTTGTGCGTTTACGGAGGATGAAAAGTCAAGGACGGTTGGAGACAGGGAGGAGCGTCGCCTTTGTACGCACAAGGAGAGGTGGTAGTACCAAGCGCCGTCTGTGGTAGGCATTCGTGGCTAAGCCCACTACACATGCTTAGGGAATCCGTTTGTCCCATAAGCTGTTACTGCCCTTTTGTTTATAGATGCCGCGAAATGGGTTCATTTTGATGCAATGGTATTGGGCAAGCAGCTGCATTGAAAGGTATTCTTTGTCGTCTCTTAACATGTGTAGAGGCGTAGAGACAGCAATAAGGTTTTCGCGCGGTTATCAGCTTTTGATATCTAAGGAGAACGATCAAGGAGTGCTTGTAGCAGATGAACCAGTGGACAGCTAGAGTGGACGCAAGTATAGTAATAGTTTTTATGTGTTTCTATGTCGACACGGCTATTGTGGTATTGGCAGTGGAATTCCATCCAACTCTGGTTTATCTCATTCTGTTTCAAGAAGGTGATTTTATTGCTTTTTACTGCAACTGCTGAACGCCCACGCATGTGATTCAGTATGGCTAGGTCTCAGCATATTACGACTACTGGAGGTACGTAAGCAAGCACGACCCCGCTCGTAGAACCATATGCCGAGTAGCGTTTGACTTCTGTTGTGGTTCAGTATGTGCGTTTTTGGAGAATGATTTACCTGTATGCGGTTGCAGGAAAAGGCCAACCTAACCCTTGGAGGCGCAAGGGCAAATGGTAGTGCCGAGCTCCGTTGGTGGCAGGAATTGCCAAGGCATTACACATGCTTGGCAGCAAAGATTCCATCCGACTTTGTTTTATCTCATTCTATTTAAAAAAGATTATTTCAGTACGTTATACTGCAATTGCTGAACGCCCAAGCATGAGACGCGATCTTGTTTGTTTGTCCAAGTTTGTGATTTAGTATAGCTAGGTCTCAGCATATTACGTCTACTGGAGGTACGTAATCAAGCACGAAGGAATACGACGCTCGTATAACCATATGCCTAGTAGCTTTTGATTTCTGTTGTGTTTCAGTATGTGCGTTTTTGGAGAATGATTTACCAGTATGCGGTTGCAGGAAAAGGCCAACCTAGCCCTTGGAGGCGCAAGGGCAAATGGTAGTGCCGAGCTCCGTTGGTGGCAGGAATTGTTTGCCAAGACATTACACATGCTTGGCAGCAAAGCCATACTTGCGCCGTTCGTTTGTTCTCTCAGACATTTCCTGTCTTTGCATTTATGAAGTGGATACTGCGAAATGGGTTGAGTGATGCGACTGCATTGGGCAAGCAGCTCCATTCAGGAAAATGCTCTGCTCTTAATATGCGTAAAAATAATGTTTGATTTTTGGCGTTGCTAAGCTTTTTCTTTATAAAATGAGCAACCGTGCACTGCATGTAGGGGATGAACCGGAGGACAGTTAGGGTGGGGGTAAGCATAGTACTGCGTTTGATATGTTTCGGTGTCGTCTCAGCGATTGCTCTATTTGAAGTGTAATCTCATACGACTCGGTTTTATCGCATTGTATTTGAAGGGCAGGCAATGTATCCGTTATCTACTGTGCATGTGCACTGCTTATTGACTAATCAACACCTAAACGAAAGGGGTCTTGTTTGTCTGCCCGATTATTTTGGTTTAGTACACCAAGGTCCCTTGAGATTACGACTACTGTGGCCATGAAAAACACGCAGCGGTGTACGAGAATAATGGAACGATATTTTGGGTAGCGGGTGACTTCTGTTCTGGTTCAGTTGGTGCGTTCATAGCGCTTGTACTAAGAAGGACACATGGTAATGCCGAGATTCCTGGATGCCAGGGAGTTTTGGCTAATGCCATTGAACAGCATTGCTAACCGTAAATCATAACAGCAGCATCCGTTTGTCCTTGTGCGCCATTTCCTGGCCGTGTGTTTGCGGATACCACGAGATAAGTTTGTTGACGCAAATTTATGGAATAAACAGCTGCGTCCAGAGAACTTCTGTTCCTTCTCTTTTCAGATTTGTAGAGACAGCATTCGGGTTTCTGCGTGTTTTCCAGCTTTTCAGTATAGTGAGAACAGCTGCGGACTGTATGTAGCTCACAAACTATCAGATTGCTATTATAAACACATGCCTGGCAATGTTTTAGATGTTTTTATGTGTTGCCATGGCGATTGCTTTATTTGGAGTTGGATTTAATCCGAATTTGTTTTATCTCACTTTGTCTGAACGGATATTATCTGTCATTTATTCTGCAGATGCTGGTTGACCAATTGAACATCCAAATATAACAAACGATCTTGTTCGTTACCCTGAGTTTTACAATTATTACAGCTGAGTACCAGCTGATTACGAGTACGGTAGCCACGCGAACAAGCTCAAGGGTATACAGCACTCGTCGAACGATCTGTTCCGTATCGTCTGACTTCCGTTCTGGTTTAGGGTGTGCGCCTTTGGAAAATGAATAACCGAAGGCGGATAGAGACAGTGGACAATGTCACGCATGGACGGACACACAAGAGCAGGTGGTAGTGCCGAGCTCCGTCGGTGGAAAGCATTCTTGTCAGAGGCATTCCATTCCTTGCCCCCTAATCCATTCTCGGTCGTTGCGTTTACAGATGTAACGAAATGGGTTTAGTGATGGAGAGATATTGGGAAAGCATTTATATGGGGGGAACTTCGCTGCCGTCCCTTGAGGCAAGCAGAGATAGCATTCGGGGTTGAGGTGTTGCTCAGCTTTTTCGATATAGGGAGAGCAATCACGCTCTGCCTGTAAGAGACGAGCCAGCGGACGGCTAGGGTGCTTGCAGGTAAAATAATGCTTATGGTATGTCTCAATGTCGTCACGACGACCGTTGATTTTGGATTGGGCTCCATCCGACATTTTTTATAGCATTCCGTTTTATGGGAATGATATCCCTCCTCTATTCTGCACCTGTTGACTGGCCAATCTAACACCCAAGCATAGGACGCGATACTGCTCATCAGCCCGAAGTTGTAATTTGGTGTGGTTGGTTCCTAGCGGATTACGACTGCGGTAACCACGGAAGCAGTCAATACGGTATAAGGCGCTTGTGAGACGATTTATTCTGTAGCGCGTGATTTCTGTTCTGGATCAGTCTGTGCGTCTCCGGCGGATGAATACTCGAAAGCCGTTGCAGGCAGAGAGCAGCGTCGCGCTTGGACGCACAATGATATATGGTAATGCCGAGCTGCTTCACTTGCAGGCATTGTTGGCCAATGCCATTACACACTGTTGGCTGCAGAAATTTTCTTGCGGCGTGCATTCGTCCCCTATGCCATTTCCTGTCTTTGCGAATATGGATACCGCGAACTGGAATGGGTGTCTCAAGGATATTTGGTAGGCAGTTCCATTCATGGAAGTTTTCTATCTCTTCCAGATGCGCAGAGACACCGTCGTGGTTTGTGTGTATTACTCAGCTTGTTCCGTATAAGGAGAGCAATCGGAGGATGCGTGTAGCGGACGAACCATCGAATATCTACGGGGGGCGCAAGTATAATGGAGCTTTTGGTGTGTTTCTTTGTTGTCTTGGCGCTTGCTGTATTTAGAGTGGCATGGCCTCCGGCTCGCTGTTGTCGCATTCCGTTTTACAAGCTTAGTATCCGTTGTTTATTCTGCTGTGGTGCTGACTGACGAAGTTAACACCTAGGTATGAGAGGCTACGCTGGTTGGCCTGTTTTTTGGTGGTACTAGAGCTGAATCTTGGCAGATTACGACTACGGTAGCCACGCGAACAGGTACGGCAGTATACAACATTCGTGGAACGATGTATGTTCATAACGCCTGTCATGTGTTCTGGTTCAGTATGTGCGTTTCTGGGGGATGACTACCTGCAGCAAATTGCAGGGATAGGCCTAAGTTGCGAGTGAACACACAAAGACAGGTGGCACTGCTGAGCCCCGTCCGTGGCAGGCACTGTAGGCTAAGGCTATTACACATTGTTGGGCGCCAAGGCATTCCTGGAAAATGCGTGCGGTTTCCTGCTCTTGCGTTTATGGATGCAGGTAGATGAGTTTGATGCTGCAAGGGTATTGACGAAGCAGGCATATTAAGCGAAATATTCTCCGGTTCTTAGGATGCGCAGATATGTCATTCGGGGTTTTGCACGAAGCTGTTTCGGTGTAGGGAGCGCAATCGGAAAATGCTTGTAGGGCAAACTGTAGTAGGCGGCTACGGTGAACACAAGTGTAGTAATGGCTTTGAGGCGTTTGTGTGTCTGCATGGAAACTGCTGTGCTTCAGTCGGATTCCGTCTGACTCGCGTGTATCGAATTGCGTTTCAAGTAATGGTGCGTTTTCTATTCTGCAGCTTCTGAATCAACAACTGAAGACTCAAGAATGAGGCGCTATGTTGTCCGTTGGCCCATTTTTTGTAATTTAGTATAGTTACGTGGTGACAGATTGTGATCACGGCAGCCAGGTGAAGAAGAACCGTAGTATACTGCACTCCTGGAACGGCCATTCTGTAGCACCTCACTTTTGGTCTGGATCAGGCAGTGCGCTTCTGGCGGATGAATATTAAAAGGCTTTAGCAGGCAAAGAGAAACGCCGCCTGGATGCACAATAATAGATGGTAGTGCCGAGGTCCCCGGATGGCAGGCATTGCTGGCTAGGTGCATTACACATTCTTGGCAGCAAAGGCAGATTTGCGTTATCCGTTTGTGCGGTAAGCCGTTTCCTGATTTTGTGTTAATGGATGCCGCGAGATGGTTTTGGTGATAAGGGGTATTTGGCAAGCAGTAATAATCAGGGAACTTCCTGCCATCGCTGCGAAAAAGTATAGGCAGCATTCGAAGTTTTGCACATTTTTTAGGTTGTTCGGTATAAGACGAGCAATTGCTTGGTTGTTGCAGAAAACGAACCAGCGGACAGCTAGAAGGAAAGCACAGCTTGAAGGAAAGCAAGTGCAGTAGTGTTTCTTGTTTTCGTGTCGCCATGAATATTGCTTTTTGGAATGGGTTTCCACCTAACTCGGGTTTATCACATACAGTTTCAAGGGCATGACATCAGTCCTGTATTCTGCAGCTGCTTCTTGGCTGCGTTTTTAACTGATCAATTGAACACCCAAGTCTGGGACGCGATCTTGTTAGTCGGCCTTCTTTTTTTGTTAAGTATAACAAGGTCCCAGAAGAATACGACTATTATAGCTATGTGAACAGGCACGGCGGTCTATGACAGTCGTGGAACCGTCTAGTCTGTAGCGCCTGGCATGTGTCCTGGATCAGATGTGCGTTTCTGGTGGATGAACACCCGAAGGCGGTTGAGAGAGCGGGCATCGTCGTGCTTGGGCAGATGGTAGTGCTCATTGGTGGTAAAGGCCATTACACATTCCTGGCCGCAAAGGCCTACTTGCGGCATCCGCTTGTGCCGTAGGCCGTTTCGTATCTTTATGTTTATAAATGCCACGGCATGAGTTTGATCACGGAAGTGTATTGGGCAAGCAGCTACATTCAAGGAACTGCTTTGCCATCTCCTGAGATGGGCAGGGACAACATCTGGATTTTTGCGCGTTGTTCAGCCTTTGTCGGTATAATGATAGCATTCACGCATTGCTTGTAACGGACGAGTCTTCAGGTGGATAGGATAGTCGTAACTCCTATAATATTGTGGATATGTCTCTATGTCGTCGTGGCGATTGTTGTACTTGATATAAGATTGCATCCAACGCGGTATGATCTCATTCGGTTTCAGCGGAATGTTATGTGTCCGCTACTCTCCACCTGCTGGCTGACCAAACATACGACCCGATCCTGTTGTTCGTTGGCCTGACTTTTCTATGTAGTATAACTGGGTCCGAAAACATTTCGATTACATTGCAGATGAACTCGACGGAATACGACACTCGCAGAACGATTTGTTTCGTAACGCATATTTGCATTCTGTTTCACCCAGTACGTCTCTGGCAGATGGATACGCAAATGCGGTAGCTGGGTGAGGGGAGCGTTGCACTTTGATGCACAAGGACAGTAGTGCCGGGCTCCCTCGGTGGCAGGCATTGCTGCCCAAGGCCATTACACATTGTTTGGCGCAAATACATACTTGCTGCTTTTGCGTGGCCTATAGGCACCTCTTGTTCTTGTGTTTATGAATGCCACAAATTGGGTTTGGTGACGCAAGGGTATTGGGCAAGCAGTTGAAATTAAGATTGCGGTCGGCCGTCTCTTGAGCTGCAGAGAGACAGCGTGGGGATTTGTGGGAGTTCCTCAGCTTGTTCCCAATACGAAGGGCAATTGCGGCGTGGTTGTATCGGGCGAACCAGTAGGCGGCTAGGGTGGATGCAAGTATAGTAATGTTGTTGTTATGTTTCCATGCTGTCACGGCGATTGTTGTATTTGCAATGAGATTAAACCCGACTAAGTATGATCGCACTTTACTCCAAGGTGCCAGTATCCCTCTTCTTTTCGGCAGCTCCTGAGTGACCAATTGAACACCCAAATATAACACGTCATCGTGTTCGTTGGGCCGAGATTGTTATTTAGTATAGCTGGGCGCCAAGGGATTACGACTACAGTATCCGTGTGAGCAAGCACATCGGTCTATGAACCTTGTGGACCAATCTGTTTCGTAACTCTTGAATTGTGTTTTGGTTCAGTTCGTACGTTTCTGGCGGATAGATACGCAAATGCGGTAGCTGGGTGAGCGCAGCGTCGCACTTGGATGCACAAGGACAGTAGTGCCGAGCTCCCTCGGTGGCAGGCATTGCTGCCCAAGGCCATTACACATTGTTTGGCGCAAATGCATACTTGCAGGATCTGCTTGATCGGTACTCCACCTGCTGTTCTTGTGTTTATGAATGCCAAAAATTGGGTTTGGTGACGCAAGGGTATTGGGCAAGCAGTTAGAATCACGGAGGCGGTCGGCCGTCTCTTGAGCTGCGGAGAGACAGCGTGGGGATTTGCGTGCGATGCTCATGTTGCTCCCAATACGAAGGGCAATCGTGGCATGGTTGCAGCGGACAAATCCGTTGAAGGATAGTGTGGATGCAAGTATAGTAATGCTGGTGGTAAGTTTTGTATGTCGTCACAGGAATTTTTGTCTTTGCAGTAAGACTCCAGCCGACTCGGTATTATTGCACTTAGTTACAAAGGTCTTGTATCCCTCTTCTTTTCGGCAGCTACTGAGTGACCAATTGAACACCCAAATATAACACGTCATCGTGTCTGTTAGCCCGAGGTTGTGATATAGTATAGCTGGACACCAGGAAATTACGACTATCGTATCCGTATGAACAAGCACGGCGGTCTATGGCACTCGTGAACCGATCTGTTTCATAACGCTTGAATTGTGTTCTGGTTTAGTTTGTACGTTTCTAGTGGATGGATACGCAAATGCGGTAGCTGGGTGAGCGCAGCGTCGCACTTGGATGCACAAGGACAGTAGTGCCGAGCTCCCTCGGTGGCAGGCATTGCTGCCCAAGGCCATTACACATTGTTTGGCGCAAATGCGTGCTTGCAGCATCCGCTTGATCGGTGCGCCACCTGTTATTCTTGTGTTTATGAATGCCAAAAATTGGGCTTGGTGACGCAAGGGTATTGGGCAAGCAGTTAGAATCACGGAGGTGGTCAGCCGTCTCTTGAGCTGCGGAGAGACAGCGTGAGGGCTTGTGGGTGTTGCTTAGCTTGTTTCCAATACGAAGGGCAACCGGGGCATGTAGCGGACGAACCGGTAAACGAAAAGGGAAAACGTTAGTATACTAATGTTGTTGATATGTTTCTGTGTTGTTCCGTCATTTGTTGTATTTGTAATGGGATTGCACCCTACTCGGCATTATGGCACCCGATTTCAAGGGGCTAGTATACCTCTTTATTTCTGCAGCTGCTCACTGACCAATTAAAGATCCCAGCATAAGACGCCATCTTGTTCGTTGGGCCTAGGTTGTGATTTAGTATGCCTGCGCGCCATGGTATTACGACTACCGTATCCGTGTGAACAAGCACGGCGGTCTACGAACCTTGTGGAACAATCTGTTTCGTAACGCTTGACTTGTGCTTTGGTTCAGTTCGTACGTTTCTGGCGGATAGATACGCAAATGCGGTAGCTGGGTGAGCGCAGCGTCGCACTTGGATGCACAAGGACAGTAGTGCCGAGCTCCCTCGGTGGCAGGCATTGCTGCCCAAGGCCATTACACATTGTTTGGCGCAAATGCATACTTGCAGGATCTGCTTGATCGATACTCCACCTGCTATTCTTGTGTTTATGAATGCCACAAATTGGGTTTGGTGACGCAAGGGTATTGGGCAAGCAGTTAGAATCACGGAGGCGGTCGGCCGTCTCGAGCTGTGGAAAGAAAGCGTGATGGTTTGCGGGTGTTGCACCGCTTCTTCGCTATAAAAAGCGCAATCGTGGTGTGGTTGTAACGGACAAACCAGTCGGCGGCTAGGGTGGATAAAAGTATAGTAATGCTGTTGATATGTATGTATGTTGTCATGGCGATTCTTGTATTTGCAATGGGGTTCCACCCGACTCCGTATTACCGCACTTTATTCGAAGAGGCTAATATCGCTCTTCTTTTCGGCACCTGCTGACTGACCAATTGA